>JAQZBX010018227.1:0-34810 GCA_029593785.1 Cabassous unicinctus | reverse complement strand
TATATTACAAGGTCTATTGAAAAGAGCAGCAACCTCTTTTTTCCCATGAGTCTTACTGCCAAGAGATGGCCATTCCGTTTCTTTTTCTCTTTTTATTGTTATTGGTAGCATTTCTTCACTTATATTTGAGAAAGATTTGAAAAGCTAATTATGTGGGATTTGGCAGAGAATCCTGAGTTTGATATCTAGCTCCACTACTCAAGAGCTGTGTGTGGGCCACCCTGGATAACTTTCCTAAGCTTCAATTTCCTCATGTATAAAATAGGGGAAATAGTGGCAACGACCCCACAGAATGTGGTAAGGACTGAGTGAGATAATGGATGTAAAGCTCTTAGCTTAGTCCCTGTTGCATTGCAAGTGATTAGGAGGTGCTACTGTAACAAATTACCATAAACTGGGTGGCTTAAAGTGACACAGAATGATTACCTACAATTCTGGAGTTCAGAAGTCTGAACTGGGTTTCTTTGGGCTAAAATCAAGATTTCAGCAGGGCTGTGTTCCTTATGGAGGCTCTAGGGGAGAATCCTTCTCCTCACCTTTCCCAGCTTCTAGAAGCTGCCAGCATTCCTTGGCCCATGGGCCCCTTTTATCTTTAAAGCCAGCAATGGCATCCCTCTGACCTCTGCTCCCATCCTCTCCTCTGGTTCTGACTCTTCTGCCTCTCTCTTTCACATTTAAAGGATCCTTGTGATTACATTGGGCCCACCTGGATGATTCTTAGTTTGCCACAGGGCTGCAGACGCAAAGTACCAGAAATGTGTTGGCTTTTATAAAAGGGATTTATTTGGGATAAAAGCTTATAGTGCAGAGGCCATGAAATGTCCAGATCAATGCATCAGCAGGGATGCTTTCTCAGGGTCCTGTCACGTGGCAAAGCAAGATGGCCATCGATCTCCGCTGAGGTCCCTGCCTTCCCCTCCAGAATCTACCATCTCCCTGGAGCTCAGCTGTGGGCAGTCAGGCATAGCACTTGTCTCTTTCAGAGCCTCTTTTCTCAGTCTCAAGTGGCTTTGCTGCCTTTCTGCAGCTGTAAATGAACCTGGAGTCCTCTTTCACATGGCAGGATCAAAAATGGTGGCTTTTCTCTCTGTGTCTCTCTCTGTGTGTCTCCATTTATATCAGACCCAGCAAGAGGGCAGAGACCCAAGCTGGCTCATGCCTCACTGATGTAGTTCAATCAAAAGCCCTAAATTGATTTTATCAAGTAATCTAATCAAAGGACCCTTAACCAAATTTAATTCAATCAAAGGGTCCCCACACCCATGGGAATGGATTAGTTCAAGAACATAATCTTTTTCTGGGATTCACAAAATTCAAACTGTCACAGCGCTTGAGGCGAATCTCCTTATTTTAAGGTCAGGTGATTAGCAGCCTTAATTCCATCTGCAGCCTTAATTCCCCCTTGCCAGGTAACTTAACATAACCACAGATTCTGGGGATTAGGACATGAGCATCTTTGGGGGGCTGTTATTGTGCCTACTGCAGAGGTCAATACAGGGAGCTATTATTATGTATAATGAGCTGTGCTAGTCAGTGAAAGGGAGGCAAAGAGCAGTCCACTGAAACCTGTCAATTCAAACCAGTATATGGCTTGTGGTATCAAACAAGTAGAAATGACATGTGGGTTGGGGATTGGTTAGAAAAAGAAGAATCACACCTGGTTATAGGGATCAAGAATCAGTAAAGTAACTGTGTATACAGCATCTTGGTTGGACCTTTGAGGATGGATAAAACCTGGAAAGAGGCTCGAGCCTGTGGAGAGTGAGAGATGTCAATGGTGAAGTGGATCGATGTTGGATTTCTGCAGAGCTGAAGTGCTTGGGCATTCTTTCCTAGGAAGAGAGAAACTGTAAGGATTTTAAAAAGGGTGATGGCCTCTTCTAGAAGGCAACGTTTTAAGGACTGATTGGAGGTGGATAAGACTGAGGATTCAGAGCCCAGTTGGCAGGCTGTAGCTCCAGTCCTAGTGTGAGATCAAAAGGTTACTAATTAGGGTGTTGGAAATAGAAAATGAAATAAAGGGACTTATTTTTAAGAATTTAAGGTAACTGCATATAGGGGGAGAGGGAGAGGAAAGGGTTAAAGAAAGCATTGTTCTAAACCATAGGTGTTAATACATAGTAGCTGGACCAGAATACTTGATGGTTTGTGGTGACAAAGTGTGTGTTAGCTGCAAAGATTTCAAAGTAATTTGTATCATGTCAGCAAACCTGTTTTTATACAATAATATATGGTAAGTTTGCAATAGGAAAAAAATCACATGCAGACGGCATGAGTCAGTTCTCTTTCAAATGAGATAAAATTCTAAGACCTTAATACTTACTGAGCCACTGCAAGATCTCCCAACTGTCATCTGTGGTGTAAGCATTCACTTAGGACAGGCGGGGTGGGGTTTGTTTCTCCCATGAAAGGCCTAGATGAAAAGAAATTCTATAATAATCAAAGGAAGACTAAAACTCTAATCCTTCTTTTGGTTCAAAAGTGAGAGAGGGGTAAAACCGCGGCATTGCTTCCTCTGCTGCCTGAGCCCCCTGAGATACATGCTCAGAGGCTGAGGGTAGGCAATGGGAGTCATTAATGGAACTATTTATGAGCCTGTGCTGGCGCCTGGCAGATGCAGATGAATGATGTCAGAGCTATTTCGGAGGGCACCTGGAGGGGGCCATGGTATGAACAGGAAGATAAAAATATGGATGTTCCCACAAGTCTGTATGGGAACATTCTTGAGAATTCCCAGAGGGCAATTTTAGTGTTTGAACACCACGGCTTTGGCCCCCCTGAGCATTTGTACTAGACACGAGTCCAAATCCGTCTCTTCTACCCAGTGTTGTGCTCTTCCGCTCATTAGTGGCTCATGATGTGAGCAGATTAGAAGAACTGTAGCTAGAGATGAAGAGCTTCCCAAATGTCTTCCTGATTCTCCCTGAAGTCACGGGAACAGTTCCTGTGTGATCTTCACTTGCTTACTTGAGGTAGAGTGTCAATATTGTGGTTTGTAGCTTGCTACACTCCTGCTGGGATGCTGGGTGGCAAAAGAGGCGCTGTCATATGTTCAGAGCTGGCTTCTGCTCTATCGTTTGCTTGGCCTGATCATCATCTTTCACAAAGGCCAGAAAAATCCTCCAAATAAATCCAACAGATAAATTGTTAGCTCCTTCAATAGACTTCTTCCTTCACTATATAGAGGTTGCCCATACTGGGGACAGTCCTGGTTCTCCTGACATAATTAAGAGTATCCTGATTTGGGTGATAAATTATATGGTCCTCATCCATTTAGGTCTGTACTACCTCACTGGGGAGTTAATCAGTCTCTGGAGAGTTCCCTCATGCCTGGAACTTTCCCTCTGCTCTGCTTGTAGAAGAGTCATTCATGGATTCCACATCCACAGAGGGTGACTGCAACCTCAGCCTTGCCTTGGAGAGGTGCCTCTGCAAAGAGGCTCTGAGAGGGCTGCACTGTGGTTGCAAAGGAACTGAATTGTTCTCCTGTTTATGTATACGAGACAGATGTTCTTAGAATAATGTGCCTTAACCATTGCTCTGAATCCTGAGGATCTGATTGCATTTCTTAGAGGAGTTTACGAGTCTTGCTCAACCTAATTTTGGGGACTCTTGTGGCTGGGGTGGGGATGCAGTGCGGCTTGTTGCCACTATCTTAGGTCCTCCCCTGAATAGTAACATCCTGGAGGGCAGGGTCTTAAGATGAATTCTTTTAGCTTAGTTATACATAGAGTCTAACAAAACATCCGGTGCATACAGCAGTTCAAAAATAAATAAATGCAATTACAATAGCACAAGAATTATTTAATCTCATGGCTATGCCCCAAGCCTCTATGGGCTTTATCGAACAGACCAAATTTTGTTCAGCAGCCAGAAATACTGCTTGCAATTTACTGAATCCACAGTACTGTTTTCCCCCTGAAGTTATTTATAGTTTTCTCTTCCTTTATTAGAAAAGTTTTTATAAGGCAGGGTTTTATGAAGAGTTTTAATAAAAAAATTTTATAAAGGTAATTATTACTGAAATTAAGATGAATAATTGTGACCCAAAATCAACTTAGAAAAATGGTTTGCTTTCATTAGGAAGCAGCAATTATTACTATCTTCCTCATGTAGTCTTAGGCTTGCAATTAATTGGTCTTCTCTGGAAGGAAGCAGCAGCTCAGCTTAAAATGGTTCCTTGGATTGCTTAACATCTCCAGATAGAATTTTGACAAATGTGTTTATGTGAATATCTGTATTCAGAAGTATGGACATGCATTTCAGTGATTAATATGGCTACATCAATGATGGTAAAAATAAAAAGACAATGCATATGAAAAGTTTAGTATAACAAATGCATTTTTGGATTTTTAAAGACCCTTTCTCTTTTTTCAACAGCATTTTCTAACTTTGATCCAAGTTACACTTACATTTTGTATCTTAAGCTTACTAAGTGAAAGTTAGGGGATTACCTTGTGTTCTGTGAGAACCAACCTGTCCTGCAATGATCTAGCAAGCTACCAAGCATTGGCAGATCCCACCACTAATTTTGATGGTTCCCAGAGATTTTAGGGAAGCTCCTCAGGTGTATAAGTTATCCTCTTTTGGTAGATTGCAAAAATGGCCACGGGGCTGTTATTGTTCGTATCAATTTTTTTAGAACAAGAAACACTGAAAGAGTAGGGGACATCAAGTGTCAATTTGAAATGTCAAACACATTTCTTCTTCTTTGTGAAGTTAAAATCTCAAACTAAATATGGCTTATCTTTTTTAAAGTAGTGATCAAATGCAACAATCCCCCCCCGTATTTTGTAGAAATCCATAGAAAAATGACTAACTATTGATACCAAATTGTACCTTATCCGATTACCAATAGAAAACTCTAGATATAGAACGGCTTTTACGTTGTGACATGTACACTCTTTATTAAATAATTCCTTTATATGCCTGCTATTATGCTTGGAATTTGACAACTAGAGATTTGTCAAGTTAAGGCACTGAAGGGGTCAAAATAAGAGGAGTTGCATGTTAACCAATATCCAGCAACTCCTAGCACAACTTCACTTCTTTGATTTGCTTTAGAATAAAGTTATGAAGGAATGAGACATGGGACAAGTAAGTTTTGATGTGAAAGAGGAGTCTGAAGTATGGGATACTATATGGGAAAGCAGGCTTAGTAGGGTCATCAGAGTGGGCTTAGCTGGGATTGAATGCTCAAGATCAGGGGATTAAAAGAGAGGGAGTGAGCAATGAAAGGCAAATTTTAAGTTAATCTTTGGTCACTTCATAACCTTGTATTTGGCTGGCAGTTGCTAAGACTCCTTTCCCAGGTAAAGGTAAAGGCCAAAATGGTGGTATTCTTCACTCATCCTGAATTTCATTCACCTTCAGTCATCTCTCTGAAGGTCAAGTCTATCTCCAGAAGGTCACCCTAATGAATGGATAGTGGAGTGATAGCTTTTATTTTCTGCAGACTGTCTCTTTGAACTTCTTTTCCTTGTACCTCTACACAGGCATGGCAAATAATTCTTCATCTGTTCGTAGCACTTGTCAGTACATAGTAGATAATCATGATGAGTTTAGGTCTAAAAGCAAGAATTTGTGGAGTGAGCTTCCAGCAAAACTAATTCTACATGTAGCCAGCAATTGTCTTCAGAGTGATTTGTGAGATGCCATTGAAATGACCCTGTTCCCAAATTCTCTCCTCCCTCCCATATCACCTCAAATTCCAATCATTTAGATTAGTTCTCCTCGATTAAAGGACACTAGGTTTTTGGGAGTTCCCTTTGAAAATTAAATCCCTGTGGGTGGGAGGTGATGTAGGGTGGGGAGGAGGCATTTGAGTACCATTGAACTCGTCAGCAACCAGTGACTCAGTTCTGCAACAGGGTGAAGGCAGGGGAAGATGCAAAGGGCATGCTGATGAGCAAAGGGACAAGTCCAGAGAATGTGGTACTGTTTAGGGATGAAGAGTACAAATGCTCTACGGTGGGGGACTGAGTTAGCTAGAGCTTATATTGAATGCTCAGGAAGGATCTGTTTTTTGACAAGCCTGGAAAAAGGAAGTGAAAAAATTGAAGAGCAATTTTACTTCTTTCACAATTTGGCTTAGTGTTGACCTGCCCTTAATAATGTCAATAAACTCTATCTACTATGTGTCAACTTCCATGTTAGAATTTTTCATAATTTCTAATAACATGTGCTGGGCATCTTTCTAAATGCTTCCCATATATTAACTAATTATTTCTCAAACAACCCTACATAGTTGGTACCATTCACTTCCCATTTTACAGATGAGTGGACTGAGAGACAGAGAGGTTAAGTAACCCAAGGGCACATAGCTGCTAAGTGGCAGGGCTTGGATTTGAACCCAGATTGTCTAGCTCAATGGTCAGGCTCTTAACCAATGCAATATCCTGTCCTTCGTGCATGTTATTTCATTTAGCAATTATATGCACTACTCCTTCTGACTCTTCCTTCATTCAAATCTTGCTATTGAACTAGGTGTTGTGGCAGGGTGACCAACCATTCTGGTTTCCCCTGGACCAAAGGGTTTCCTGGGATTCAGGACTGTCAGTGCTAAAAACTGGCTCGGAGAGTCTCAAGAAAACCGGGATGCTTGGTCACCCTATCTTAAGGGTATGATTGGCATAAAAATAAACATAGGGCCTGCTTTCACAAAAGTTCCAGTTTAGTGGGGGAACAATTGCATGTGTAGTTACAAAGTAAGGTAAGTGCCTGAAAGAAAAGACATGGCTCTATAAGAGCAGGTAAGGAAGGAGTCACAAGAATAGTGGGAGTGTGGCCTCTTTTAAGAGATGGAGGACTTATCCCATCTCTTATGTGTGTCTATCTCCTGGTGCAAGAAGAGACAGGTACTAGTTAATTTTTCCTTTGGAGTGATTTATTTGTTTATATTGGCACATGATGAAAATGGAGAAAAGTAATCAGCAAGCAAGATTTATACACTAATACCTTAGCTATCCCAAGGATGCATGCATATTACTGTTGAAACCTGATGTGTTGCACTTTTAAATAATTATGCACAGCTCATGTGTATTTTTTAATCCTGCTTTTGTTTTTATAATTTACAGCTGCAGAGAGCGCCAGGCATAGTTTTTAAAGAGGATTAAGGTACTTCATCAAAAAGCCTTCATTTCTAATCAACAAAATCCATTGTAGCCATGGAATTAAAATTAAATATCATTACATGTTTTCCAAGAAATTTAGGAGAATATGGAGGTTAGAAAATAGAAAGATTAAAAGCAGCAGGAATGTCATATGCAGATGAGGACTCCAAGGGAGAATTTCTTCTGGCTTTCTGTGATTGGAAACAACTTTGCAGATCTTCCAGAGACCCATGGGGAGCGACAGGGGAAGGGTGACAGCTGTGTCAGGACACAGCCCTCCAGTATCTCTTACTGGTTTGCAAGACAGCATTGGTTAGCCACGTGTTACTGAGAAAAATTGAACCAGGAGGCACCTTAATTGCAGGTCAAGTGAGGTGAAGAATGAATGAAAAAATCAAGTTGTGCTCATATTTTAAGTTTAGTGGCTTGATTAGAAGTAAAAGTCTTCATTTTAAGGAATTAATAGAGAGGCAAGAGCTCTTTCAGCTTGTTTGGAGAAGATGGCTTAACCCAAACCAAAGAACCAGCTCTGAGTTGAAGAGACAACAATGGACTTTAACATGAGAGGGCTCAGCACAGAAGCAGAGAAGGGTAGTAGGTAGGAGGCTGGAAGCTGGATTCTGGAGCTGGCCTGCTTTGGTTTGAATCCCAAACCAAGTGCATGCCACTTACCAGACATGCAGGGTATTTGTGCCTCTGTTTATGGGGAATAAACAGTAGTACTTAATCCTAGGGTTGCTGGGATGATTAAATGGTAGATGGAAAGTGTTGCATAAGAGATTCCAAGGGTCTTCACAATAAGTATGAGTAAGGGAGACCCCAGGAGGAGACTGGGTGAGCTGGGAGTTGAGGAGGCTGACTAGCTTTTTTTAATTAAAAAAATTTTTTTTTAAACTAGCAATAATCTTGCCTTGGATAAACTTCATTGGCTACTATACTGCCATTGTGCAAAGCTGGCTGACCAGCTTTTGAGACTGGGCTGGACAGGGAACAGACTCTGCAGGGCACTGTGGGGGGAATCGGTGAAGATTTGCTAATGGGGAAAATCTCTGCTTTCTCTTTCTCCACATCTGCATGGAATGGCTTGGGGGTACTGAGCACTTCTGGTCAAAGGCACTCTGGTTGAAAATAAATTAGACCAGATAACTCGACCAATTGGTAGGGTAATTTTGGTGAATCATGTGATGAATTTGACAACTTTATATTCATGTTGGACCATTTTCTATCTTTCCACATTTACATTTAGTTTTTTATCTCTGATTCAATTTCTTTCTTGCTTCCTTGACCTGTTATAATAGAACATTTTAAATAGTTTGTTACATCTATAAAATGGAATACAATGGGAGTCTTAAAAAATGATGTTGCAGAACTATATTGGCATGAAATGATGGAGCATTCATTCTTCCACTCATTCATCCACAAACACTTACTGAGGACCTACTTTATGCCAGACACATACAAGACTCTGTGGACACAGCAGCAAACAAGGTCCTTCCTCTCATGGGGTTTGCCATTCTTGTTTTTATTGGTGGTGGTGGTAGGCAGACGGGCATGGTCAAGTAAACAAACAAACATGAAGGAAAGAAAAGGGTTGCTATAATAAACAATTGTTGGTTTGGGGGGAATCTGTTATTTTAAATTGGGTGACCAGGGAAGTTGTCTCTGAGAAGGTGATGTCTGAGCCAAGGCCTACAGGATGAGAAGGACCAGCCCTGGAAAGAGCTGGGGGAAAGTGTTTCCTGACAAAGATGACAAATAAATGCATAGGTCGGGAGGCAGGAAAAGCTTGTCAAGGGGCTGGTAGAGTATGTGAGATTATGTTGAAAAGGTAGGCAGGGTCATGTGTGAGCTCTAGGCCATGGTGAGGAGCTTGTTATTTATGCTATACTATTAAGTGAAAAAAGAAGATACAAACGATACATATGGAATGAGTCCATATAAAAATAAGATATTTGTGCAGCTAGCAGCTAGATTCCATGGGAGGGAGACACATCAAAGTATTAGCATAGGAGAATTCTGGGATGGTTTTTTTTAGAAATTTGTACAAGTGCTTGCTCTTGAGACAACACGGTACTCCTGTATGCAACAGAAGGCTTTTTCATGTACTTTGTATTTGTCATGCAGAATAATAAAAAGACATTTATTCAATGGTTGAGATTTAATCCAATTAACAATTTACCCTAATTCATCAAGGAAATAAAACTGGAATTTTTTTCCAACTGATATTACCTGGTGGTAAATAATACAGTAAATAATACAATTGGTGCCACAGTCTTGATTTGGGCTCAGGCAGCAGCAGTTTTATCCACCATTGCTTTTGCACCATCAGTACAAATTTCAATAGTGAAAAAGTCTTTAGTATTATTAGGAATCTGGTTTTAACCTCATGGAGCCTGAGAGAAGCTACTGTATTCATTCCAAGTCCCTCCAGACGGTAGGAAGCAGTGATAGGGCCTCAGTACGCAACACAACACGCAGATAGCTAATAAATAGTAGGAGAGGCAGCAAAGCTTGAGAAGAGAGAAGGGGAAAAAAGCAAGCAGAATTGAGCTCCCCTTTCTTCCCTTCTCCTAGCCACACAAAGGCCCTCACTGCAAAAAAAAGGAGTAACTCAATTCTACTTGCTTTCCCTCCCTTCTTTTCTCTCAAGCTTTGCTGCCTCTACTATTATTTATTAACCAGCCACATGTTGTGTTGCATACTGAGCCCCCATCACTGTTGTCCCCTCACTTATGGTGTTTGAATCCATACTGGTTAGTGGCTGTGATCATTAGAGTAGGATCAGGGAGTCAATATTTTTAGGGCTAGAAGGGACCAGGAAATCATCTCAGCTAACCGTTCTCATTTTCACTAGTAAGGAAATTGAGTACTAGATTGGTGGAGTGATTTGTGCAAACTCACAAAGTAAATGGCAAACCAAGATGTACTGAGTGCAGGAATGAGGAACTAACACCTCTTGTGTGATTTTTGTGTTCCAGGTGCTGTCCAATTGCGACCTCATTACATCACAGCAACTGCCTTCAATTTCATAAATGAGGGAACTGAGGCTCAAAATGCTTAAGTTGTCTTCCCAACTTGAAACTGGAGAATGCTGGTCAATTTGACTGCAAATCTTACATTCCATTTCCCATTTCCTAGCTGTCCTGCCTCCTCTCTCCACACAAAGCTGAGTCATAATATGTCCCAATAGTTTTGGACCTATTTCGGTAAGCTCCTTCTTGAGAGATGTGGTTAAAATGTTATTTAAAAAGTGGCAGGTCTCTGTTCTTTTAAGACTTAGGAAACTCATCTATGAAAATAAACTTTGTTTGAGACCTCATGTGTGACTTGAAAGTTCATTAAAAACATCTCTTCAATACCACCACACTTAGCTGGGTTCATGCTATAGAAGAAAAAAATGCTGGATATAAAATTCATGCATCTGTATTTTAATCAAGTCAGAAACTTCCCTCTTGACTGCTCAACATGGGAGTTTAAAATCTGCATTTAAATTGTGATTCTAAAATATAAATCCCAAGGACCCAAGAGGCCCTTCCCCAGAGGAACAGTGTACAGAGGGTATGAAATTTTTGCTTGTCTTTGATTCTGCCAGCTCTCAGAAAGTTCAGGGATGAGCCCGAAGGAGGAACAGCTTTAGGAAATAACAAGAAAATGCTTAGGGATTTGGTATGAAACTTTTTAATGATAAGATTTTCCAGTCATTCATAAGGGCTGAATCTACATGATCTGACATGAATTATGGCATGGGATTGCTAATAGGTAATTTATTCAACAGCTGTAGGATGAGTTATTGCTTTCTGTCAACAGTCACACATATTTGTTTTGTGGTGATGCTGGGCAGCTGCTGGAGAAGGAGTGGGATCCCTTAAGTGATATACACATGAGCTTTTCAAACAGAGTCAGCCTTTGCCTCAGCAGCCATGGAGGAGCAGAACTTATCATGATTATAGTCCATATGTATTAGTGTTAATAGTCAGGCTTCTCCAGAGAAACAGAACTGACAGGCTCTCGCGCTCTTTCTCTCTCTCTCTCTCTCTCTCTCTCTCTCTCTCTCTCTCTTTTTCTCTCTCTGAAATATAGAGAGAAAGAATCTAAATTTTAATGATTTTATATATATGTTATACATTATATGTTATATATATATGTATATATATATATACATATATATATATATATATATATAGAGAGAGAGAGAGAGAGAGAGAGAGAGATTTATTAAAGGGACTGGTTCATGCAACCATGGGGATTGGCAAGTCTGAATTCTATAGAGTAGGCTGCAAGCTGGAAACTCTGTTGAAGGTAAAGTTGCATTCTCTAGGAGAAGCTGGTTGGCTGAAGAAGATGCAGCAATTCTTCTTTCTGAATTCCAAAATCATCATTTCTGCTTTGAGGCCTCCAATTGATTGGTTGAGGAGACTCCCCTCATTGCTGAGGGCAATCTCCTTTGTTGATTGTAGATGCAATCAACTGACAATGGGTGCTAATCCCTCTATGAAATACCCTCACAATAACAAGTAGGTCAGTGCTTGCTTGACCAAACACCCAGACACCATAACCTAGCCAAGTTGACACATGAAATTAATCATGATACCATAAATAAAGGAAACCCCTGTTTAGTAATAGCTTCAGTTGCATTCTAAAAGAATAATTGTGGGTATGTGTGTGTGAGAGAGAAATTGTATTTGTCTAATGTCTTTGTAAAAAGTTTCATAAACTTTTTGCCAAAGTGTCTGCCTACTCTTAAGCTTTCCCACTTGAGCACAACCTGTACATCATGATTGGATTAGTTTTCTTAAAGCTAGTTGTGAAGGAATAGAATTCATCTGCACAGATATATTCATTGACTTCACATTACCCATGGAATCAAAGCACAATTTCTCTGCCTGGCATTAAAGCCCCTCCCCAATATGTGCCCCACCTACCTTTGCATCCTGACCTCCTTCTTTCAGAAACTGATACTCATTGAAACCATGAGTACTCTTTTCAAAGTGAAATTCATATTCTTTGGCTTGTTACTGTTAATGCAGTTTCCTCCTCCCTTTCCTCCCTTTCCTGTTCTTTCCTTTCTCCCTTCCTTCTTCCCTTCCATCAGCAACTTTATCCGGAACCTTGAACAGCACCTTACCAAAAAGTAATCACACAATAATGATTGTGAATTCAACAGAACTCTTTGGGACTCAATTTTCTCATTTGAGTTGTTATTCAGATCAAAAGATATATGTGGAAATGCTTTTTAATTAACAAAAATATGGTTTTATTTTTGTATTGTTTTTTATAATGGGGGCAGTGGTTAAGAGACCAATGAGAAGATGAAATTTCTTTCAGCATGGACTAAGCCAGCAAATTGTTCAACTTGAAGAGCAGTAGGAGGCACAGCTTCCCCAATTTTCAAAAGGGACTTTAAAAAAGAGTCACTGGAAGATATTGACTTAACTTCAAATCCCACGAAAGGGGTTTGGTAATGGATCAGGTGGGATCCATGGATCTCCTCACTTTTTTGGTTAACTGTTAATCATCATGCAGCTTATGTTCTTTACCACTGCCACCCTTTCCCAAATTCCATTTTGCCCACCACTGCATCTTTCATGTTCTTTTTCTATACTTCATGAAGCTCCTATTACAGAACTTTCACTCCTGCATTTATTCAGAAGACTAAAGAATTTGCTCTGCAAATAAATGTAAGGATTTCATCTGGCTGCACAGTCGTCCCTTTTAATTCAGGGTTCACATTATTTAGGTGCTTGTTATACCTGCTCAGAGATGGGCAGCTGTTTGCCTTGTGGGTTAAGTTTCAGTGTCACTTACTCACTTGCCCTTGCTATCATTTTCTGTTAGAACGAATAAGTCCTTTGGAGCTGACCTGGTTGCTATGTTTTGATTAATTTCATGCGGCAGTCCTGCCTGGCTATAATTGCGGCATGCCAAGGCAAAAATTTTAATGATTTATACTAAAATCAGATGCTGGAAAATTGCTTTCAATGATACTATTGAAGATGATTTCTCAGGGGCTGTGTGTGTGGTAAACATTACTTAAATGTCACAGAGCTGTGTCACCTGGGCTTAGGAAAGTCAAGAAAGTGAAAAGTGGAAAAGTTGACCAAACAACTTAAGGGAATAGGGTTATATTTTGTTTTGTTGTGTGTGTTGTGTACATATTTTCCTAAATGTGACAGCTAAGATTAGGTTTGGCAGCACATAATATTAAAACCCAATATGACAGAATCTTAAACAGTGTGGAAGTTTCTTTCTTTCTCATGTAAAGCAAGACAAGAGGTAGACAATAGAGGTCTGATATGTGGCTCCATGAAGTTGTCATGGACCAATTTTCCTAGGTTTCTGTTCCACCATCCCTATGCTATGTGTTTAAAACTATGTGTTTACAGAGCCTTGCTGGAAGTCCCACATGACACTTCAGATGATATTTCATTGACCAAAACATAATCATATGGATCTATCCAACTTCTAGAAAGGCTGAGAATGTAGTCTCTTAGATAAGCAGCAAGGGGACAAACTAAAGCCAAGGTTTTGCTATTATGGAAGGAGATGATGGGTACTGGGAAGTAACCAATAGTCTCTTTCACACCAATCATTCTTTGTCATCATCATTGGGTTCCAGCCCATCCCTTTAGTCATCTTGTCTCCTGAACACATTTGCATTTTTCCCACTTTTCCTTTGCTCCTGTGTGGTTTCCTCTGCTTGAAATGAATGCCCTTTGCTGACTCCAGTTGGTGACAATAACGTTTTACACGAGACCCTGATTGCTCCCCTGAAAGTTCTCCCATTCTGGGATTCCCATACCACTTATTTTCTCTACCACTTGTATACTATATATCACATCTAATTTTATATGGTAATTATGTGTGCATATGTTTTATCCCTTGATTAGTCCCCAGAAAGCTGAGGGCCTGTTGTAGGAGTGATTGCATCCCTCAGGATATCAGAGTTTTCTTTGACCATTCATTCAGTCATTCAACAGAAATTTATTGAATGACTACCAGTGATGGACAAGAGTGACATGTCTTTTAGGGTAGGCAGACAAACATGTAATTACAATATAGTGTGGTAGATACTTAGTGGAGAACTTGCTAAAGAAATAAATAAATTCTACCCCTTTGCTTCACTTACTTATCCGTTTGAAGTTGAAAGATTTAAGAATATTTAGTCTTATTTACTAGAACAGATAAACATATTTTTAGAAAACCACAGCAGTGATTTATAAATAACTTAAAGTCAAATAATATCCATATTTATAAGAATAGCATATGTAATAAGTAAACAGCACAAAATGTTTAGCAAAGATGGAGAATTTGAGCTCCAGCTTCTCTGAGTTCTCTCTTTCCCTCCTTCTTTTTCCCATTTCCCTCTCTCTTTTCTGATTTTTCTTCTCCTTTCTCCCCTCTCTCTCCTTGTTCCTAAAGATGATTTGAGGCAACATATGAATTTACATAGCATATAACAAGATAAAATATAATTAAGTATAAGTAAAACAATTGGATTAAAAAGAAAGATTGGAAAAATAAGATGAGGCCAGAAGTAGGGTTAGTAAACAGAATGCATCAATGAGTATTTTCAGGAACTTGCTAGGAGTATTTCTATATGTAGATTTAAACTATTTTAGCAGCCAACACAAAGAGGGTGGCTTGGTCAGTGCCAGTTACATGATGCAGTTGTCTATTCTTAGATGATGGTATCTGCGAGAAGACGAAAAGTCTGACTAATGTATGTTTAACAATCATTTCATAATCAATTATCTGTAGGGACTACATGAGGGAATTATGCTAATTATAGCAATTGTTTGGTTGCTTTGCCTTTGGTTTGTTAGCTGTGCAGATGGCTTGAAGCATTTGCTGGTAGAGGCACATTCCGAAGAGCTGCCTCTGGACTCTTCCTGTCCCCTGCCCCAAGCTGTCTAAACCAAGTTGCAATGCTTCAGGTTGGCCTTTGGGGCTTCCTTGCAGTTGAAGACATTCCTATTATTACTATTTCAGTGTGTGCCTAGGCCAGGAATAATGATTAATCGTTTTTTAAAGAGCACTGTTTCTTCCATAAGCATAACACAAGGTGAAGAAGATGGCCCTCTCTCCCTACCTGGTTTTCCAGGGAGAGGAAAAATTGTACTTCTTACACTATGTAGAATTGTAGCTGTGAAAACTGAAAATTGTTTATTAAACCAGAAAACTAAAACTTATTACTACCAAATTCAATAAACCTTGAAACCCCCTCCTGCCGTGCTTTCAACTGATAGCTGTTTTATGAGTGTAATTGACATGTAGAGATGGTTGTACTCAAGGGAATTAGTTCTCAACTTTAGGTTTGCATCAATATCTCCTTTAGAGCTTTTAAAAAACATAGATATACTCAGGCTGCATCCCTTGAGATTCTGATTCAGTAGGTCTAGGGCCTGTCCTGGGAATCTGCATTTTGCAATGCTTGACAAAGGCTTCTATTAAACTGCCATGGTAGAGGTTTGCTCTTCTAGAACTTTTTATATGATCCCAACATACCACTTAGGATGCTGAAGAGATTGATAAACCAAAGGTTTTTCTCTCTCTGCCGATGAGTGGATTCTGGCTTTATTGAGTTCTAACCCATCTGTATCATTGTGTTATATTTCATCTGCAAGAACCCCAGGTGGTGATGAAAGCTGGGCTTTCAGATTTGGTTTTCTTCATTTCTGATATGAGAGACCGCATGGCACCTTGGAAAGCATGCTCAGCCTTGGAATCTGGAGTCCTAGGTTCAAGCTCTGGCTCTATTACTTTTTAATCCTGTAACTTTAAGCAAGTCAGTTAGCTTCTCTGAGCCTGTTTGTTTGCTGTTAAAATGGAGATGAAAGTACCTTTGCCATCTCCTTACATTGCTGTGAACACTCATGAAAGTGATTTGTAGATTGTAAGGTGCTCTGTATATGTAAGGAATTGTTATTAATGAAATCCCTTCTTTTCAACCCATTGTCAATCTCTTGTTGAATGGATTACTGAAGCTGTATATGGGTTTTCTGTCCTGTCATTTAGTAGCACTGGAATGGTTGGGGTTCCTGGACTACAGCGGGCATAGCATAGAGGCCATCTGGTGGGAATCAGGACCAGAATAGCTGGGCGCACTGAGAAAACCCAAGGACTGAGGTAGACCCCTCATTTCTGATTGCTCCTAGCTTATAACTCCTCCTTCTCTGAGGAAAGCAGGAGGCACCTGTAGATACACCTTCCAGGCTGTTTCAGATATATCTAGAGATAGATCATGACCTAAAGTGGGCCAAACAGATTCCTTGGGTGCTAAAAGCATTGAGCTGAGAATCTACATGGGATTCTATGTGTTGAAGGAAGAGTTAGACAAGGCTGAAGGTCATTCAGGATCTTTTTTTTTTTGATGAGAATTATTGCTAGGTACATCTATTTCCAGTGGTTGGAAAATCTAAATTCTATTAACGTTTCTTCCTGCTGAGAGAAAAATTTGTATTTGTGCTTATTTCTAGTAGTTTCTGGAAAAGATGGAATTGTGGGAAAGAGAGCCTTGCTTTTTGTGGCTATTCTTGCTAAGTTCAAGGTCTAGACACCTTAAGAGACTGCATGATGACCAAGTATCAGGGTTGAAAAGGAGGTAAAGGTACATATTTCCTAACTGTGTTCCTCACTTTCTGCTATATGGAGGGAAAATTGAAAGTTATAATGCAGTTAAAACAAATGGAAGATCTTGTCACACTGATATAAAGATAGTGGTTACCAAGGTTCTGAGGGGAAGGGGAGGGAAGAATATGTGGAACATGGGGTATTTTTAGGGCATTGGAATTGTTCTGCATGATATTGCAATGCCAGATACAGGCCATTATACATTTTGTCAAAATCTGTAAAATTGTGTAGTGCAAAGTATAAACCATAATATAAATTATAGACCTTGGTTAGTAGTAATGCTTTAATATTTGTTCATCAATTGTAACAAATGTTTCACACTAATATAAGATGCTATTAATAAGGGAAAATGTGAGAGGGTGAGGGAGTAGGATATATGAAAATCCCATACATTTTGATGTAACTTTTCTGTAATTTAAAACGTCTTTAAAAAGAATGTTTAAAAAATGAGGAAAAAAAACAAATGGAAATAAAATAAAATACAACTAACCCTATAGCCTTGATTATGGAAATTGATAAGTGGGAGTTTCCTCTTACTTTTCACACAAGGGCTAGTAGAAAATAACCCCAAATTAAACATGAGGAGAGAGTACAGATGAGGGTGGAGCAGAAGGGAAATGTGGGTACATTCCATGTGGTATCAGTTCCAGGAAAGTTTTTGAGAAAGTTTATCTTTAAGATCTATCTTCCTCAGGATGTATTGTTCGATGATGTTTTCTGCATGCTTCTTTATCTTTTTTATTCTTTGTGCAGCTTAACTTGACTTCTTTTTCAACACTTAGTGCTGCATGATCAGGAATCATCACCATCAAATTCCACTTTTACTGTGACGTATTTCAGGTTAGTTTGGGGAACAAATAAAAAAATCTGATGAAATTCATTTCTGCTTCTTACTACTTACAATACTACTTGCCATGAATTTGAGGTCATTTTATATTTGACCTAATATTGTGTTCATAATATTAAGAACTTCCCTTTCCATTCTATTGCAATAAAGTCAAATGTAAGCTGAGTCTAGATGCAGGAAAATACCTATATCTGTGCTGACACACGGCTTGTATAAAATTTGTGGATTCTAATGATCAATTTGATATTATATGCTTCAGGGACTACACCCCTCAGTTTATTCTATAAATTGATTTGAATTTATCATCATTGTTTTGACATCATGCAAGGTTCAAGTTATTGTTGCTTGAGGCAAAAATGCCCTTCACTATCTAATGAGATGGAATTTATCAAATCCCCTCTATTAATTACTCCCCTTAAAATATAGTTAAGATCTGAAAGAGATCATTTTGTAAAATCAAAAGCTAGTTGGCATCAAAATCTTACATTTGTTTTGCTCCAAGAAGCAAAGTCCCAGGATTTGCACCACTGATTTGCATCCCTAAATGTTCTTGGAGAGAAACCGCATCAAATAGGACTTAGGATCCTAATTTATGGGAAAGCTTCAGCTTCATGACCCTGTGCAAAATTTTGTATAGAAATGAAGTGGATGAGTTTCCTGCCTAGGTTAAAGGTAGAACACAAGAGACTTTAAGTTGGTAAAATAGTTGTTATTTTATATCTATCATGATATTTTCTTGAACACCTTGACTTTAGTCTATTTTTTTTTAAATTAATTAATTAATTTATTTATCCCCTCCCCCCTTGCTGCTTGTGCTTGCTGTGTCCATTTGCTGTGTTTTTTCTGTGTCTGCTTATCTCCCCCTTGCTGTGAGGTCTTGCTGCATCAGCCCACCGCCGGCCTGCCCTCACAAGGAGGCCCCGGGAAACGAACCCGGGGCCTCCCATATGGTAAACAGGAGCTCTATCGGTTGAGCCATACCCGCTTCCCTTTAGTCTATTTTGAATCTGGAAAAACTCATTGATTACTGACTTGGGGGAAAGTCAAGGTTATTGACTTATGCCTCTTTAAATTTGCATACTTAGATTCTGTGTTGATAAATTAGACCCAACAGTTGTGTTTCAACATTAATTTAACTCTTCAGCAGATTTTTAAATTAATGACCCATAGGCTTTTCTTCTGGAGTTTGTTTAAAAAGTGTCATGCCCATTGAGTAAGAGCTTGTTTTCCTCCCCTACATTTTCTCCCCCAAGGAAACCATATAATACATTGAATTTTTGTAATGACTACTGGCTGATTTTCAAAAATGAGACAAAATAGTGTATGTGAGTGCTGCCCACACATCTGCTTCTCTAGTTTGCATTAAAAGCATCCTTTCTTTAAAAGGCCATTTTACTAATAAGTTCACTTGATCATAACTTAGGGTTATGTCAGAATTGAAGGCCTGGGTTAATCAACTTTAGCAAGGCTTCTTGAACTTGTTTTGCATGTATTTGTGTGTTTTAGTATCCTTAGAGGACCTTTTGATAAAAGATTCAAAGGTTTTCTGCCTTTTATTAAAGGCTAAATATTCAGGAAATGGCCTAAATAAATATTTTCTTTTCTTGAATTTTGCCCTGTAAATTATATATGATTTTTTGGAGTCTGTTTGTGAGGAACCTGCTGTTTTGACACCAGAGTTAAGCAAAAGAGAAGAAATTAGAGAGATGTACATCTGTACATCTTTTTGTATACAGGTAATAGAATATTCTTGGGAATGTTTTTCCAGGATAGAGTTTGGGTTAGGCCTGAATTCTTTCTCCTGGTCTTCTGATGATTAATAGCCCACAGTTAATGAGATAGGTAGCTACGATTAGAGTGCAGCATCTGTTCACAGCACAGAGAAGCTAAATCTGCCTGGTATCCTTGATTTCATTAGCACCATGCCAAAATACAAGGTTATGTATCTACCAGAAAGGTCATTTACATATGAAAAAAGCACAGAACCAAAATATACATAAAAACATTTGAGAATCAAAGTTCAGGGGAGAATACTTTTATATAGGTCTCTAAGCAGGCCTGTCACTCACCCTATTGATGGTTGACTTTGGGTCACATATCACAGCCAAGAGTGAGAGGAAAGGACAAAACCAGACTCCCGGCTAGCACCAAGGCACAGTGTCATAATAACTACATCCTTTCTTGTGTTGTAGGCATCATAGCATTTGCAATTGGAAAGAGTCTTGCAGATCATAATCTAAACCCTTCATTTTTCAAGTGAGGAATCAGAGATCCAGAAAGTTTAAGTGACTCCAGCGACCTTGCCAATCCCTTTCCCACTGATATCATTATCCCAGATGCTTTGTCTTTGTGATAGCAGGATTATCACGGATGTAGTGAAAACTTGTTTAATAAAATACGTTTAATAAAATCAAGAGCCTCATCATTCAATAAATATTAATTGAGTGCCATCTACATGCCAGGCGCTGCTCTAAGGCATTGATGTTTAGGAATGTCATATTCATGTTTTTAATTTTCCCTGGTGACTTCATCTCTTGATACTCTTTCCTATGACACTTTCCCTTTTGCAGCACCTCTCTGAGACTCCTTTTTACTTATTTTCACTATTTACTTTAGCTTCCTATTAGCTCTTGAAGGAGTGGTAGTAGGGGGCCACTGATAGTTCCAAGAGGTAGGGGGAAGTATCTGAGGTCGACCAGAAATGACCACTCACAACTTTAGATTAAGAATGTTAAAAATGTCAACAAAGATTTGTTTTCTTAAGTCTTTTAGAAAATCAAGTGGGGCATGATAGAGAGATTTTTATGGAGGAAGGAGAACCAATAAATCTTGGTTGCATTTAACTGCAAAATCTGTTTCCTGAATAAGAATTTGCATATATATTTCTCAAGAAATTTGAAAAGGCAAAGGGTTGGGAAGTGAGTTTGGCACAGAATATCTTTTATATCATGAAAAATAGATAGATATTATTTTCCCCAATGCCTTCTGCTATTCACTTTTCTAGGATGCTCATAATATCCCGAGTGGATGATTACCTTAATATTTTGTAAATAACCAGAGGTAAGCATCCTTCATTTCTATCTGCTAAAGAAGAAGGATGTACCTCAACTGCTTATTCTTGATGAGGAATATAAATATTGTGCTGATAGGGTTATGACATAAGTTTATTTCATATGTAAATAGCCACTTCCATAGCTCAGAGTTTGAAATTAGAATTATCTTAACATTTTAAAAAATTTTCCTACATATCAGACAATTGCATATCATTTGGATAAACACAGGACTCATTAGAACACTCTCTCATCTTCAAACTTTAGGAAAATTCTACAAGTAATAATGTAACTTGTTAATTATACATAGATTTAGCCTTCCTAGAAGGATTGTTGAGATTCAGGATTAGTTGTTACATTGCTAGAGACAATATTAACCAACATAGAATGTTGGAGATGGGACCCATGTTTTCTGCAAAGGGAGATCATATTCTCTTCATCTAACTAATATCTTTCACAGAGGAAAAATAATGTAGAGAAGGAGAAACTTCATGTGACTCATTGTAATTTTATTTTTTTCTGTTTATGCAGACATACCTAATCCTATTTGATACACTTGGATTTAATTTATTATTTTTATTCTCAAACCAGAACCTGTGAATATGCTACTTTATATGGCAAAAGGGACTTTGTAGATGTGATTAAGTTACATATATTGAGATGGGGAGATTACCTTGGGTTATCTGGGTGGACCCAGTCTATTCACATGGGAACTTAAAAGTGGAGAACCTCCCCTACCTGTGACCAGAAAGAGACATGATGATGGAAGGAAGAGATGCTACATTCTTGGCTTTGAAGATGGAGCAAGGGGCAATCCAAGGAATGTGAGCAGCCTCTAGGACTGGAAATGCAAGGAAATTCACCCCCTAGAGCCTCCAGAAAGGAATATAACCCTATTGACCCCTCTCGTTTTAGCCCAGTGAGATCTGTGTCAGATTTCTGACCTCCAGAACTGTAAGATAATAAATTTGTGTTGTTTTAAGCCACAGATTTGTAGTAATTTTTTGTAGCAGCAATAGCAAATTTGTACAGTAGCAGTTTTGATTTAACAAGAGAAAATGGGGGAAAAGGATAAAGTGAACTTTCTGTTGATGGAGAATCAATAACATTTGGGACCCTAAAAATTTTGTAATGGAACCTGTAATTTTTTAATTTAAGATTTTCATAGATGATTTGGAATTGGGTTTATACAGTGAAACTCCAGATTTGATCATAATTGTGCTCTTTCCAGCTAAGTAAAATGTTGGACTTTGGCAGCAAACTGAAGGAGCATCTCACAAAAGTGGGAGGTGAACTTCAATGTGAACAAGTGGTGGATGATAACTTGAGGGGAAAATAACCTGTTATGTAGTATTAATACCATTCAATTATCTATTTTATGGTTTATTTCAGCTTCTGCCCTGGTATCTTTAAATAAAATTTTTAAATCTAGTTGCCAAGCGTTGCTAGGGCAACCTAGACAAAAGACTTTTAAATTAACCTCAGGCATTGCATGCCTATTAGGCAAGAATTGATGTAGTATGGCAATGGAGAGCTAAGATGCCCTGCAATAGCATAGCTTCTTTCTACAAATGAGCAGAAATTTTTAGCCAGGAGAAAGGTAGAGGGAAAAAGGGAGCCAGACTCAAGAGAAGCTTACATGGCTCTTCTTACAATAAACCCTTAGAGAAAGGAATGAAATAGATCATCTAAAAGGTTGTGCAGTAGACCTGGGAGAAGAATGACCCTTAGAGGTAAGCGGCTGATTCCATTAAGTATATAAAGTCGCAGGATCATTGGGGAGCCACTTCCTGGAAGTCAATTAATTGAATGATTTGGGCAAACATTTTTTCAGTTGTAAAGCAGTAAATTATAGAATATGGAAATTTTAAAACTTTAAAAGTAAAAGTAAAAACTAAAGCAGTAACTTTGAAAGAAATTCCGTGCTACCATAGACAATAGAGTTTCATTCTCTGCTCTTGGAGATTGTAGGTGGAAAGATTTAGAAGCTCTGGTGGAAGGAAAGTAAACAACCCCTCATTGTTCTACCTCCGCTCCCACATTCCTTCCACAGGGAGTGATAAACTACTGGGATTTTCTATATATTTACTTCTAAATTATAACCTGGAGTGTTTTATAGGAACTAATCTGTCTCCAAACATTTAACTGTAGTGTGTGTCTATAATTTTCACAATATGACCTGAACCTTTTTCTCCAGACTGCCTCCTACTTCTCTTTGTCACTCATTTCATGTTAGAGTCAAGTTGCTCAATGGTCCCCAAGTGCTCTTGGCATGCTCCCCAGGACTGTCCATCTCTGCATGTCCAAATCTAGCCCGCCCAGCAGAACCCTGCTCAAATACCATCTTCTCCCAGAGTTCTTTCCAGATTCTCCCAGCAGATACTCTTTTCTTCTCAGAATGCTCACAACTTTTTCTTTTAAAAAAATCTGTTTACCCATTCTTAAGGCACTGTCACAGGTTGAGTTTCCAGGGAAACAGACTCTGAAAGGGAGATTAGTGTGCAGGAAGTTTATTAGGGAGTACTCTTTGGGATTAAATGCTGATGAAGGTAAGGAAGCAGGATCGGGTAGAGGGAGAAGTTAGGCTGCAATACAGGTTTAATAAAAGTTTTGGTTGGATAATCCTTCAGAGTTGTCCCAAGTTGGGGTGAGGATGCTAGGCCTTTATCCCTCAGTG
Source organism: Cabassous unicinctus (assembly GCA_029593785.1). Taxonomy (NCBI): domain Eukaryota; kingdom Metazoa; phylum Chordata; class Mammalia; order Cingulata; family Chlamyphoridae; genus Cabassous; species Cabassous unicinctus. The sequence continues at coordinate 11,494 of JAQZBX010018227.1, read as the reverse complement.
TAGACCAGTCATTAGATTCTGGCTGCCTGGGAATGGGGTTACAAAATTTCTCAAATAAAAATACAGTAGTCCATGTAATGTAGTATTTGGTCCATAATTATACTAGAAAAATATTTGTTGTTTATCTGAAATTCAAGTTTAACTGGGTGTCTTGTATTTTATCTGGCAACAATTCCTGGGAAGGGAGTGTGTGGCCTTGGGCCAGTGACTCTCTTCAGCAGAGGAAATTCCCAAAGAAACTGACAGAAGAGTGCTGAATGCTGGCAGCGCTCCCAGCAGCAGGGAGCATAAGTCCTTCAGTGCCAAGGGAGCTCTTGTGCCTCACAGCATCCCCTGTAGGCACACATCGCTTTCCATTTTGCACTACTAGTAGTTGCCAATCTGACAGTATGGTTCGTATAGATGTACTTTCATGAATCAAATAATAGTATTAGGTGGGAGCAAAATCGGGAAGATTTGTGGTTCCTCTTTTTCATCTAAAAAGGTGAGGCCATTTCAAGATGAACTAGACAAATAATCTCCCCTCCCCCAGTCCCCCAAAAATCAAAGACATTCTCCTTATGCCAAAGATGGTTTTATTGTTAGTAATTAACTTCAGAAAGAATATCTACAGAGCAATTATTGTAGAACTAAAGTACTGATATTTATAAAAGTCTCTCAATATTTAAGCAGCTTATGGAAAACATCACTATTCATCAATTTAACTTAATTGTTTATTTAAGAATGTTATGTTGCTTTCTGGGGGTCTTACTAAGATGCTATCCTGCTTTAATTTTTTTTTCATGCTAAAATTGTTATGGCTACTAAGCTGTACCAAAAACATGTGGGACCATGATCATCTAATCATCTTTATGTTAACATGGATACTTGAGTGACAAATTGAATTACGTACCTCAGAAAAAGACATGCTCTTAATCTTAATCCACATTCTTGTGGGTGTGAGCTCATGGTAAAGAGGACCTTTTGAAGGTGTTGTTTTTAAAGTGTGGCCAACTGAATCAGGATGGGTCTTAATCTCATTACTGGAGTCTTGATAAAGAGGAAGTCACAGGGAGGAGCCAGAAGCCAGAAGCCAGAAGCCAGGTGAACCCAGAAGAGAAAGGCAAGGACTTCACTATGTGATGAGGGAGCCAAGGAATGCCAAAGACGGCCAATGCACTAAAAGGCTACTGTGGTGGTGGGAAGCTGTTTGTACCCCAGAAAAGCATGTTCTTAAAAACTAATCCATTCCAGTGAGTGTGAACCCATTGTAAGTAGGACCTTTTGATGAGGTTACTTCAGTTAAGGTGTGACCCAGCCTAGTCAGGATGGATCTTAATCTTATTACTGGAGTCCTTCATAAGCAGAAGGAAACTTAGACAATAGAGAGAGAAAGCCACAGGGGAGCAGTCAGACACTGAACATCAACAGAACCCTAAAGAGAAGGGAGGAACCAGGAGATGGTGCCTTGTGCCTTCCAATGTGGCAAGCTAAGAACAAAAGATCACTGTCAGCCAGCTCCAGAATGCCAATCTTGGGAAGAAAGTATGGTCTTGATGATGCCTTGATTTGGAAATTTTTTAATTTTTTTATTTTTTTAGCCCCAAGCCATTAGCAAATAAATTTCCATTGTTTAACCTGACCTATTTCATGGTATTTGCTTGAGCAGCCTAGGAAACTAAAAACAGTTACCAACCCTGGGAGCAAGCAAGCCTTCTAGCCTCTGAAACCATGAGCCAATAAATTTCCATTGTTTAAGCCAACCTTTGTATGGAATTTGTCATAGCATCCTGGAAACTAAGATAGATACCAAGTCTTTTTCTGAGAAAAATCTTGACTCTGCCAAGGAAGTCATCCCTTAGCCTGTCTCTGCACAGAGTTGGCAAACCTAATTTTAAGGCATATGTTATTTTTTTGATTCCCTCTTCTGATTTCTAACCCAGCTCAGCTGAGCAGAACCATATGACTCTGCACTTCACAGGAACATAGAATACCTGTTCTCCAACTACCTGTCAGGGAATATAACCTCCAACTTCTGACTTCATCATCTACCAAATCTGTATTTGTGAGGGACAGCCTGAAAATAAGGGGCTTATTGATTCCTTTAGATGTTACAAATTCATATATCTATTGTCAAAAGCTGCATTTGTACTATATACTCACTTTCATAGAATTGCTTTTAATACCTTGTATTTTAATGTTAATCTCTATTTACCTTAAAAATATTATACAAAAGAGTTCTGTGAACCCTGTTAATAATAATGATTCATTCAATAAATATATATTGAGCAACTTTTATATGCCTGTTACTCTTCTAAGCCCTGGGAATCCAGATGAACAAGAGAGGCAAAACCTCTGTCTTCAATGAATTATATTCAAGTTAATGGGGAAGGGATGGAGAAAGATTTTTTAAAAAGAGAGAGAAATTAAGAAAATAAGGCAGTAAGTGTTCGCTCTGGGGAGAATTAAAGCAAACAAGGAGGATGAAGACTTGTAATTTTAAATAGGCTGACCAATGCGTGCCTAGTATGACCTACTTATTTTGCTTAGCATTTTATTTGAGTCATTTAATTTAGCCCTGTGAGGATGTTTTTTGTTTTATTACACACTATTCTCTTTATATGAACCCATGGAAGAACTTCCCCTCTGGTGTTAGAACTAGAAATAGTTGGTCTTCTCCAGAGTAACTGGTTTCTTTTTATCTTTTGGGCACCAAGAATCGTATAACAGATCATGTTTGCCTGTTTGTTTATGCTACAAGGAAACTTAAAACTTTGGCATAAACTTGGAGTGCTGACCTTACTCTTGGCTTCACATTGCCTTTTCTACCTTATTCTTTGTCTTTGTCCCAATTGACTCGCCTACTTATTTGGCATTTTATTTTATGTTGTTATTTGTATTTATTTTGGTGAATGTCCATAAATATTTTTTGAACAAGGTAAGGCAAGAGTAAAAATAAATGCCCACATACTTACATGCACACAGAAATACATTTACATATACAATTAAGCAAATCATCATGGAAGTATAGTGCATCTTATTTAAATCATTGTACCTTGAACCTGGGATTCTTATCTGAAAAAGCTTTTCATGTTTTATGGTGCTTTGCCAAATAAGTGCTCAATAAATACTTATGGAATAACTGGTTTAGCAGCATTTATAATTTAAATGAGAGAGTTATTCATGAATATCTTAATTTTTCATATGAATATAAAAAAGTACAATATTACCAAAGTTTAGTTTTCTAAACAATGATACTTAAAATATCATAAACCCTTGAATATAAATCAGTAGGGAAAACCTGGGACATGATTGTTGTATAATTATAACCCTTCTAAAATTCTTTCTAAAAGTTTTTTCAATGAGGGGTTTTTAATAATTTGCGGGTGTTAAAACCCATTGAAAACTCTCTCTCTCTTCCCAGGCAAATTCAGTTACACAAAAATTACATACAATCTCAGAGGAGTCATGGATACTCTGAAGCCCATCTGTGGTAGATTGAATTATGTATCCCAGAAAAAAACATGGTCTTAATCTTAATCCATTCCTGTGAGTGTGAACCCATTGTAAATAGGACCTTTTGAAGATGTTATTTTTAGATAAGGTGTGGCCAACTGAATCAGGTTGGGCTCTAATCGGAATTACTGGAGTGCTCTATAAGCAGAATGAATTTCAGACACAGAGAGAGAAAGCCACAGGAAGAAGCTAGAAGTCAAAGGAACCCAGTGCAGAAAAGTAGACATCTCATGTGAGAGAAAAGCCAAGGACCAAGGATCGTGGGCAGCCAACCCAGAATGCCACAGTATTTGGGGAGCAAGCCTTGCTCATGCTTTGATTTTGGACTTCTCTTAGCCTCAGCCATGAACCAACTAAGTGCTGTTGTTAAGCCAAATTACTGTATGATGTTTGTTTAAAAGCAGCCAGGGAAACAAGACAACCCTCCATGAACCAACCCCAGATTTTGAATGCCTGTTACATTATTTTTTCTTTTTAAGTAATAGTACATATTCTTAATTTTTTAACAGCAGAAAAGCAGAAAACAGCAGAAAAATTACCCCTAACCTCAGCACCAAGAGGCTATTTTTTACTACTTTTGAACATATTTATTGATCCTTTTATTTTCATTTTAAAAATTTGTTGTTTACACTTTTTTTGATATTATTTTGCATCTCACTTTTTTGCACAACAATATTTCATATCTCTCAATGAAATTAAAAACTTTTTGCAGATTTAATTTTTAATGGTTGTATAATATTGCAGCATATAAAGTTATTATAATGTGCTTAAGCATTTTTCTAATATTGAGTGCATTTAGGTATTTTTTAATCCAATTTTTGCCATAAACTTACTATGTACATTTTGGAACAAAACCTTAGTTGATATATCTAAATTTTCTTAAGGATTCCTGGAAGGAGAATTACTGGGTGAAAATGTACAACATAACTGAAAATAATGATATACTCGTCCAAATTATTTTTTCAGAAAGATTGTTTCAATTACACTGGCATCAGCAGTATGTGAAAGTACCTAAGTATCCATTTTCCCTCACTCTTGCCAGTACTGATTAGTACCATGAAAAACAATGACTCAATCAAATAAGCAAACAAAAACTCCTTTAATTTGATAGGTGAAAAAATGGTATCATTTTTATTTTAATCTGCATTTATTTGATTACTAATGAGTTCCACTTCTAAAATATGTTTTCAGCTATTTGCCTCTTCTCTTTAATAAATGGTCTGTTTGTGCATCTGGTTCACTAATAGGTTGAGGGTTTTTCTTTTTCCTGTTTCTTTTCTTTTACACCGTAAAGTCTTTTAATAATGTTTAGTTCTTTTTCATGTAAGTCATTTTCCCCCTAGATATTTGTTATTATAATGCAGAGATTTGCTCTTCCATTATGTTTTCTAATGGGTTATTACTGCTATACATAAAGGTGATAGATATTTATGTATTTACGTTTAAATGGATTTTCAATTGATCTTGGAATTTTTAGGTGCATTATCATTGTCTGCAAAGAAAAAAATAATTTCATTTTATCCAAGATTTATACCTCATATTTCTGTTCCATGTCTTATGATGATTAAACCCTCGAAAACAAGTTTAAATAATGGTGATGGTATTGGATATTTTATATTTTCATGAGAATGGTTCTAATTTCATTGTTATCTGTGTTAGGTCTAGGGTTGAGATAGATCATTATGGATGCGTTTCAAATTTTAACAAATGTTTATTCTGCATATGTTATGATTTCTTGATTTATACTTACTTGGTTTATTGGTTTGATCCTTTATATTAAGAGAATTTCCTAATATTGAACTGTTTTTTTTTTCATTTATAAGATTATTTTTGAAAGTTAAACTGAATTCAGTTTTCTAGTATTTATTTAGAATTAGTATCTACAGTCAAAATGAGATTGGTGTATAGTTTTCTCGTTTCAAACTTTGTCAGGTTTGGGGGTCAGAGTTGGTTATTTTAGATTCACAAAATTAATTGGGTGACTTTTAATCTTTTTCTGTGCCCTGAAAAATATTATGTAGCCTGAGAATTATCTGTTCCTCCAAGCATTTGGATATGAAAGTAAAAAATATTTTAACTTAGAGCCCTTATGGAAAGTGATTATTTGATAAAGTTTTCAATTTTTTTTTTCTGTGATAATTGGCCCCTTCAGGCTAATATTTTTAGAATCAGTTTTAGAAGATTACATTTCCCCACCTCCATTTTCCCACATATCTATGATGCTCTGTTATTTACTATATAAGGCTTATATTGTTTACAATGTTATCATGAGTTATACTTTAATTAATATAAAAGGATTCATTGTCCAACTTAATAGCTTTTTGTTTCCACTTCTTTCTACTTTAATAATGATATTGCTTTACTTGCTCACTTGTTTTTGATGTTCTTTTAATCCTTAACCCTCTTCCTTCCTCCTTCCATTTCTACCTTTCTTATCTTTTATTATTATTCTGATATAGCTGTAATTGGCTTATTGAACTTTGTGAATTGGTTAGGAGACAATTAAGAAACCGTCTTATTTCTCTAGATCTCTGACTTCAAATGTGCCCTCCCATATCTTGCTTCCCTATTCCCTGATGACATCTTGGATCAAAATGTCCATTCCAGTATGAGTCAAAACTCTAATCTCACAGCCATTTGCAGCTTACTCTATGTCTTCCACTGCCCCAAGCTCAGGCCATCAATGGAACAGGCATCACTTGGCTAACACTGGCTGGCTTTAGATATTTTCGGAGTGGCATGACTCCCTGCACAATTCTATGTCATCTTGTGACCCTCCCCTCTTCATAGCTCTTAGCCCAATAGCACACTTCATCTCACCTTGGCTCCTTTCAACTTAAGCCTCAAAGTTTTGAGGAACCCTTAATATATGCAATACAATAAACTTGTATCTTTTCTTTCCTTCACTAAGTCAACTCCTTTACACTTTTTTCTCTCCCTTAGACCATTGTTTTTATAATATATGTCCATATTTTATTTGCTTGTGTTTCTCCAGCTTTGGGAAGATTTATCCAGTTTCAGTTTTGCCAAACCTCAGGGTACATGCAGTCCCCAGTATCTTTTTGAGTGCAAGTGACTCTTTCTTTCTGATCTAGACCTGAGAGGTTTGCATGTTTATAATCTCCAGTATCAATTCTAATTTTTAGTAGGCATTTATTGGAATCTTCTCTCCCAACTCCTGTTTTTTTTTAATTGTTAAAAGCATATAATTATTAATTTTTTGTATGCATGCAATTGTTATATATCAGAGATTATACCATTAGTGTGCATTTCTCCTAGAAACTCTGCCTTTACTTGTGTCTAAGCAGCTTTCTAAAGATGCCTACATATCCAGGATAAAATATGCTGCAGTCAGACACCTCTACCTGTTGCTATGTGGAGAACTAAGATTGCAGCCTCTCAATACAAGTGAAAGAAAAGTGACTGTTAGAATTAGAAGAAGCAAGAAAGACCATGAGTCCTGGTCAGTCAATAGTTCTTAAGAAGTCTGTGTCTGTGTGTGTGTCTGGTCAATGGAGCTACTCTATGTTAGGATTGGTACAGTCTATAAAAGTGAATAAAATTTTTTTCCGATTGGACTCAGGGTGATGCAGATGCTTAACACTGAACTGATGGAACCATGGCCAGGCAGCTGGGTCAAGAGAGAAAATGGCAGCTCCTATCGTGGTATGAGGTCATGTTTTGTTGGTGGGGGAAATTCCCAGAAGAAGGTGTTGGGGGGTGGTGGTAGACATTCCTATAAGTACAGGATTTGTAACCAAAGAGTATTATTTTGGGGTAAATAAAAGGAAGCACAACTATATACACCGTGTTAAGTAAAATGTATAGCTTATGTCCTTGGTTTCTTGGGATTTATAGTTTTAAAATACATGAAAGCCAGGGAGTTAAGCTGGGCAATGTATATAACTGTCATCTTGAGAGCATGCCTTTCCCACAAACATCCTTTGGAACTCTTGTCAGAGAATGCTCTCTTATCTCCATATTTCTGAATTAAAGTAAGATAGGGAAAACAGAAAGTGAGATAGAGAGCAAATTATTTTGACAAAATTCAGGCATTTCAGATAGATCATTCTGCAACCAGATAGTGCAGCAAGCTGGGCAGAGCCCTCCAGCGGACCCACACTGCTGTAGAGTGATTTGAACTCCTCCGTTTAGAGCCTGACTGTTCCTTGCTTCTGTGATTTTTCTCAAAGCCTATATTTTCTGCCTCTTCCTTTTGCCAGCCTTCAACAGCTCCTGAAATTCAATCTTTATTAGATATTGAAGTAGGTATGCACGTGCAATATGAAGGGGTGTATCTTAGAAATTAAAAGTTGTCTATCTTGGAAGAAGCTTGATAAAGTGATAGATTTTGTTCTCAGATCCACAGATGCAGGAACTTGAGAATTGTAGGGTTTCAGAATTGCATCGCCTGAGTCACACTAGCCAAATTTATAAAAGATTAATGCATAAACAAGTGTGTCAGTATATTCATTTACAATAGAAAATATACATCCCTAAGCAATTACTACCATGAATTTCAGTACTTATAAATTTGTTGATTTAGTACTTTCCCATATATTATATAAACAATGGTCTTACGGCGAGGAAAAAAGGGATAAAGTAATTGACTTGGGGAGGGAAAAAAAGGGAAAGGATACAAACTTAACCTTATATTATATAACATATAGCAAAATGTCCCTCAAAACTTTATAAGGCATTACTGGAAAGGAGCTAAAGTAAGATAAGATGCTAACAAGGTGAAGTAATTGTTAGAGTTCTATGGGATAGCTATATTATTTTGTCATGCATGTCTGCTTGTCTTACCAGTGACTGCCCTTTCATGGTTAGATATATCCATTTGCCCTTTTCTGAAAAATAACTTAGCAAACCAAATCAACTAATATAATACAATTAGAAAAATATTTTTTTGAAATTTCCAAAACACATAATGTTAGGGGCTGAGATGGACTAAAGTCATGTCCAAAACCTCCCACTATAGGTACATAGAAATACTAGATAGAATAGTTTTGGATACATAGTTCTGGTCGCAACAAAGATAATATCAGGTATTACAAATAAAGAGAGACGTAAAACTAGAGAGTTAAGAATATTGATGTTGTAGTTGTCCTCAATATGGTTACAGGTGTGGGTGGGGGTTTCTGTCTTGGTGACCTTGGATCTGAGTGAAACGGCATGTTGTAAATGAGACCCTTGTATAAAACTAAGACCCTTATGGAGCTATACCATTGGTGTAAAAGGAGACTAGAAAACTCAGTCCACCAACATAGGGAGATGAAGAAACTTGTCTCGTTTAGACTGAGCTCTGGATTTAAAAAAAAAATTCTCCCCAGAGGAACCTACAACCCAAGCCTGCACCTCTCACAAGTTTGGATCTCTAAACACTATATAGGTGTCCTGAACAGCATTAATCTGAAAAAATTATTGAAGTTCATCACCTTGTATTGATATTCCTGGGCACCTGGCAATGGCAACTACAAAACCACTCTGAAAATGTAGTCATAACTAGTCTACAGGCTAATCATGGAAAAAGCAAAACCCTTTAGATATTAACTCATAATGAAAATATAAATCATGTGAAACTATAATACACCATGAGATAGATTTAACAATCACAGCACATAGGGAAGTTAGAGTCCCTAAACTCAATGAAATAATCTGAATGAGAATACAAAATAAATCTGTTGATAAGGATTAAGGAGATAAAGGGGAAATTATATAACTAAATAACATAACACTCGGGAAGCGGGTGTGGCTCAGTGGATAGAGCCCCCGTTTACCATATGGGAGGCCCGGGTTTGCGTCCCGAGGCCTCCTGTGAGGGCACGCCGGCCTGAGTGGTGCGGTGGGCTGATGCAGCAACCTCATGGCAGGAAGCGGGTGTGGCGCAATGGATAGAGCACCCATTTACCATATGAGAGGCCCCGGGTTCGCTTCCCGGCGCCTCCTTGTGAGGGCAGGCTGGCTCGCGCGGCGCCGTGGGCTGATGCGGCAAGACCTCACAGCAAGGGGGAGATAAGCAGACACAGAGAAGACACGCAGCAAATGGACACAGCAGCACAAGCAGCAAGGGGGGGTGGTAAATAAAAAAAATAAAAAAATAAATAAATCTTTAAAAAACAAAAACAAAAACATAACACTCTGAAAAATAATAGAAATAGTTGGAAAGAACCAAAACAGAACTTAAAGAAATGAAACTTGTAACACTCTAAAAATAATAGAAATATTTGGAAAAGAAACAAATAGAACTTATAGAGTTGAAATCTTAGCCAATGAAGTTAAAAAAAAACTCAGTGGATGGGTTAAGCACTAGGTTAGATACAGCTGAAATGATAATTATTTAATGGGAAGGCAGAATTGAGGTACTTATCCATAATGCAGCACAGAAAAATGCGGGCATAGCAAAATCTGAAAGAGATATTAAGGAGCACATAATATATAATGAAAAGATACAAAATATATCTAGAAGGGGCTCCCAATGAAATAAATAGAGATAATGATTGTCAGATAATGGCTGACAAGTTTTCAGAATTGATGAAAGATATAAATCTTCATATTCAATAAGGCTGAAATGTCCTGAATAGGATGAATAAAAATAAAGTTATAAAGTAGATAGACTATCAAAGAAAAGAAGCAGCCAGAGAGAACAGATCACCACCAAAGAAACAAAATTTAGCACAGAGAAGTTTTATTGGGAGATTGATAGATAACTAGAAGATAATAGACTAGAGTAATATTTTTTGATACTGCTGAGGGAACATACAGGGAACATAGAAGTAGAGTGATCAGCTATGCCAGTTTGCCTAGAACTATTTTGGTGTTAGCATTGAAAGGTCCTGGGAAACCCCTAGTTCTATGCACACTGGGATGGTTGGTTACTGTTTTAGTTTGCTAAGCTGATTAAAGCAGATAGCATGAAATGTGTTGGCTTTAACAATGGGAGTTTGCTAGCTTGCAGTTTTGAGGTCATGAAAATGTCCAAACCAGGCACTATTAAGACTGGCTACTGGCAATCCTGGATTCCTCTGTCACATGGCAAGTCACATGACAGCATCTTCTCTTCTGGGATTCAATGCTTCCTTTTTGCTTCTGTGGTGTTTTTCTCTCTCTCCTTATTCATCCAGTTTATAAAGGACTTCAGTAAGAAGATTAAGACCAACTCTGGGTCATGCCTTAACTGAAGTAACCTCATCAAAATGGCCTATTTACAATAGGTTTATACCCACAGGAATGGGTTAGCTTTAAGAACATGATTTTCTGGGGTACATATACTTCCAAACCACCACAGTCACCCTACAAGTTAAGTTGTCATTAAGCAGTAAGAGTTAAAAAATAATGGTGTCTAACAAAGATTGAGAAAGTTCAACTCTCATAGATCATTGCTGAAAGAACTACTTAAGTATATAATTTAGCAAAAAGAAAGCCGAATCTAGGTAGAAGGAGTGGGATATATAGAGCAATAGAGAAGTAAATTGGGTAAAATATTAATTAATTTAAATGAGTATCAACTGCACAAATTAATAATTATAATGACTATGAATTTGGGGGATATAAAAACAAGGAGAATAAAAATAACTGACAAGATGTGGGAGTGAGGGATGTGGTCATGACAGGAGTAAACTAACTAAGATCCTTGAATTGGATAGGATGAAGAGGAACCATTGGTTAACTTTAAACTTTAAGTAGGTATGCTAAAAATCTAAGGCACCCTTTCTCCTTCCCTTTTTATTCCTGAAAATTTCAATTTTAAATCCTTTAGAACAAGTGTCCTGGTTTGAATCTTTTGTGGACTCCAGAAAATTATGTTCTTAAGCTAACCATTTAAACCTATTGTATGTAGGGTCTTTTGGTTAGATTCAGTTAATGGGCCTTTTGATTAGATCACTTTTGATTAGATTGCTTTAGTTAAGGGCTTTTGATTAAATTGTAGGACCCAGTTTTGGTCCTAATCCTCTCACTAGAGTCTTATATAAAAGGAACACAGAACCATTTTACCCTG
>JAQZBX010018226.1:0-34824 GCA_029593785.1 Cabassous unicinctus | reverse complement strand
TATATATATATATATATATATATATATAAACATCCCAGAAAGGGCCATTGCTTAATTGTTCAACAAAAATAAACTAATTCTGTAAAATATAAATACATAAAGAAAAAAATCAAGTCTCCCTAAATTGAAGACAAAGAGTCTTACCAATTGATCTCCTAAAAACTTTTCTATTAGATAGTTTAATATCACATTAAATGAATGAATATCAACATGCTAGACACTGAGTGAAGTAAGGTATCAAAGAAACATAACACAACTTTATCCATCTAAGGGTTTATAGTCTCAGTAAAGAAGAGAAATCAAGACTTATCAATTCATAAATATTTTTGAGCCATATTATGTGCCCAAGACGAACTGGAAAAATATTCCTGCATTTGCAGAGCTTAGAGTTTAGCTAAGAACATGCTCAGAAAAAGAATATGCTAAAAACTTTCAACCATAACTTTCAGCCAACTTGAACACTGTTATTAGCAGAGAAAAAAAAAATAATGTCCTCTAACATTGCCACTTTATAAACAAACTACCAATTTAATCTATTTAAAATTAAACCCTTCACAATATCCTGATGTTGAGCAGTTAGACATAGTTTTATAAGTAGGATATGATTTTCAGAATATCAAGTACAATGGCTCAACAACTACATATCAGTGTTTAGGAAATTCAGGTGCTCTATAACCAGGGGCCTCCTTATTTACAAATATGTTTTTTACCATGACTATGTATGCAGATAATCATAGATGAATGAGCAAAAAAACAAACCAACATTTATTGACTATCTATTGTTTTCACAGACTGTGGATTGTAATAACAGGCAACATTTATTGAACACTTACAAATAAAAATGTTCCTAGCGCACTACCTTCTGCATTGTCCTAGAAACCTTACTGCTATGTCCACATACCAGATATAAGAATTTGAGAAAAGGAGAGGAGACACTCCTTGTCTTTAAGGCACCACCTAGAAATTGCACATCATATTTTCTTACATCTTACTCTACAGAACTTATTGCATGATTACCCTTAACTGCAAGGGAAGCTGAGAAATATAATCTTTATTTTTGTTGTAAAAATAAGAGGCTCTATTACTAGCAAAGAAAGAAAGAATGCATATTGAGGTACAGCAGCCAATTTCTCCCATGCCCACATCCTCAAAAGGATTTAGAACTTCCGGAATCAAATAGTTAATGTTTATAACCCTGCTGCTATGCTTCAACCTAGATCTACTGATTGAACCAATGGATAATGTTACCAGCCTTGTTAGGGCTAATATTTTTCAAACCATCTTGGATTTAGCTATTTTATTACTAACTCCCCCCTGTGATGAAGCCAGTCCATCCTTTTGTTGATTAACCCCAGATTTATTTCAGATAGTCTTTGTTATTGCCCTCATAATGACAAGAACACAAATTTTTCTCATTGCCAGAGAAGTAAAGGAATTTTCAAAGGCTTCATAGATAGTAAATAGGATAGCTGGGATAGGAATCTAGATTTTGGCATTTCAAGTGCAGTTTTAATCCCACTGAGCTACCAGATGATTTAGAAGTACCCTCTGAATCACCATAAGATTTATGAATGGACTAGTTTCCCATAATAGAAAACATTGGAGAGGCTAGTTGGATGATAAAAACCAGCCTGAGCAATTGGGAAGAATTTTTGTGTTTGGTTTATTTCTTGTTTTAAAAATCATTTGAATTTAAATCACTGGCTAATATTGCATGATTTGAAAGTATCATGGCTTACTAAATCTCCTATTATTGTACATTTAGATTATTTTCATTATACTTCACTGTGTTATAAACCACACTGCATTAAATTTAATTGTGCATAAATATTTATATGGGATGGATAGTTCAAAAGTTATACACATTTGAAGTCTGTTGATTGTCTTTAGCAATATTGCCAAACTTCAGTCAAAAAAAAGTAAAAAATTTACTTCCACCAACAAGATATGAGACTTTGAGACAAAAGGTTGAGGTCTTAGATTGGGTTCTCCAGAAGCAAACCCTGATATGAAGATTCTTATGCATGGAATTTATTCAGGAAGTGCTCCTACAGGAGACCAGTAAGGAAATGAGGGAAACAGGATAAGGAAAGGCAGGAAGCCAAGCAAAACAAAGGTATGCTCTCAGTTCAAGTGCCACAGAGTTTAAGCTTCAGCTTTGTCCCTCAGAGAAACTTTGTAATATAAATTACACCTCAGAGTTGTCCTTGAGGTAAGAGAGCTGGACTCTTATGTGCTTGCACCTGACATTCATTTGTCCAGGGCCACCCTGGGCAAGATGTAAACCCCAAACATTCATATTTACCTCTCTGGTATACAGGCAAAGCAAATCCTGTAGCCTGGGGGCAGTCCTCCAAAAAACAGCTTCAAATTCCAGTCATTAAAAATGAAAACATACAAAATCCAGGGGTGGGAGCAGTGTAGTTTGTGCACAGAAAATATCACAAGGAATATGAGACAATCTGGGCAAAGCATCAACATTTTCTACTACAGTCCACCCCTTACCCTCCTGAGATTTGTTTACATTTCATATTACATTCACCCCATTCTATTAAAAATTCATCAATGTGGTGGTTGGTCACAATTTCTGGGAAAACAATATAAGTGGAAGGTTATTGGGCAAGCTATAGTCTCTACTGCTGCAGTTGGTCCTGAGATTGTAACATTTCATCATTTCCCTGCTCTACAATTCATTCTCTATTATCCTTAACCACTACTTAATTTCTCAATAATGCTAGGACCCCACCAGCACATTACTCATTGCCTTAGGGAATGAATGGAAAATCATGTTTCCACTTCTAAATCTTTTGATCCCTTTCTCAATACTTTGCTATTGCTATCTCCTTTGCCAGAATGTTAAATACTGAGTCACAGGGAAGTGCCATCTTGGTCTGGCATCCTCAATATCTACTCCCAGGCATGTTTTCCCACTTCCTGAAAGTACATATTACCAAGTACCCAGGAAGAAATTTCCCCAGTAAGCCATTATGAGGTATGACCCAGTTTTCTGTCTGATGGTCAGGAAGAAAGAGGGAGACAGATCATGAAGAGAGCAAGTATCACCTTTCAGAGCATCAGTTTTCGTTGGAATCTCTGGATAGTCTCCAAGCATGAAGGGGATGGCTATCCATCAGAAAGAGAGAGTTTGTCAATTTTGCAAGCCCAGAGGATTCAATACAATCCATGCCTTCAATGTCCACTCAGATGTAACTGACTGAGTCTCAGGGTTCTCCTCCTTCCTTAATAGGGCCTTGGTTTTGGTGGAAGGGACTTGTCATGGTTGTGAATTCAATCTTCCCTGAAGTTTTGTTACTCTTTCAAACAAGTCTTGTGACTGATCATCATGGTCTTCCCTCTGGCTGAAAGATAGGAGGGTCTCTTTAAACACTTCTTAAAGTTTTTCTGGCTCTCATACTGTGTGTGTGTGTGTGTGTGTGTGTGTGTGTATGTGTTTAATATTTATTTATTTATTTATTTCTCCCTGCTCCCTCATTGTTTTTGAGCCCACTGTTTGCTCTCTTTGTGTTCTTCTGGTCTGCTTGTTTTCTCTTTAGGCGGCACCAGGAACCAATTCTGGGACCTTCCATAGTAGAGAAAGGCACTCAATCTCTTGCACTACCTCAGCTCCCTGGTCTGCTGTGTCTCTTATTGTCTCTCTTCTGTTTCTCTTTTTATTGCATCATCTTGCTGCTCCAGTTCTCCACGCGGACCAGCACTCCTGTGCAGGCCAGTACTCCTGCATGGGCCAGCTCTCTGCTCAGGCCAGCTGGACCTCCTATATGGTAGATGGGAGCCCAATTGCTTGAGCCACATCGGCTTCCCTCATATTGTGTCTTAACTTAGTAAGTGATGGACCTAAATCTGTCTTTTTCTTCATTGCTGTATCAATAGCACTGCCACAATCAACCAACTTCACTTTTAAAAATTACTATTTCATAATATATCTATGCAAGAAATGTCAAACAAGTCAGAGCATTTTTTTTCCCATCTGTATTCTGATCAAATTTAATAAAAGTGAAAGTCTAAGTAACTATATGCTAACATCAGGTGGTAGTTACTACTCCACTTAGCATCAATAAGAGGAACTTTATTTTCAGGTGGCAGAGAATATCCAATTCTATAATCTGGTCTTCAGAGTCTGCATCCTAGGACCACTATTGGTACCAACTATCTTAGGTGAGCTCTGTAGAAGCAGTTCCTGAGAGAGGATTCATGTGCAAATAATTTATTCAGAAAATGCTCCCAGGAAGATTAGTGAAGGAATGGGGTAGGCAGGTTAGGGAAAAGGAGGAAGTTAAGCATGTGTATGATCTTAGGCAGAAGCCCTACCAAAGACAGACTTCAGCTTGATCTCTGAGGGGAACACTGAAGTGTAAGTTATATGTCAAACTTCCCCTGAAGCAAGAGAGCTGGACATTCATACTTCTATATCTGTCAGTCTTTGGGCAAGGGCCACCCAGTTGGACTATAAACTCCCCAATACTTCCAGCTTTCTGTACAGGATGGAGAAAATGGCTCCAGTAGCCCAACAGCAGCCATCCCTAGAAGAACTACAGGTGCAGATCAACAGAAGGTCAAACACAATGAAGTAGATGTGGTGGTGTCACAGTGCGCAGAAAAGGGTTTTTAGGGATGTGAGCAGGCCACTATTATTGTCTGCTATACTTGATTTCTTCTTTTTGTTTATTTGTTTTCTTTTTAAAGGGAGAGGGTGGGTTTTATAAATTCTACTTTTATTTTTAATTATTTTGTTCTTTTTAAGATTCAAATTTAATTTACTTTTTGCATGGGTAATTTTTGCATATAGGACAAAATACAAAATTTCAAGAAGGTATACAGTGAAAAATTTCCTCCTTATATATCCTTTCAGAAATACACTATGAGGACGTATTTTGCGTGGTATAATAATCACTAAATTTATTTGCTTTGTGTATATGCAATTCTTCTTTACAATTCTACCTTCTCATTTAATGGAATCAATTCCTTTCTGCTCAGAACAGGGATGGCATCCCATAAGCAAAAGAGAAACAAACTAAATGTTATTGAGTGGGTGCTACATAATTTGCAGAAGCAGAGGATTAACAATGAATCCTAATTTCCCATATATTTTTTGACCAGTCGTTATTATTCTAGGAGGAAATAGTGAAATTAGGGAAAAATCTCTTTAATTAAAACATGTTTGTCTCAAAATAAGCATTATACTGTCAATAAAAGAGAAACCCTTATATGACAGGCTTGTAAAACCTTGAATTAATTGCATATGTAAGACTGCTTTTACAAAATATAAATACAAATATACTAGAGACAAGGAAAAGAATAGCAGCTATGTTCAGCAGGGGAAGAAAGCATAGAGAGATTGAGAGGTGATGATTTTTGTTTTGCTTGTTTGTTTTTGGTTTATTATTACTGGAATAATGAAAATGCTCTACGAATGACTGAAGTGATGAATGAACAAATACGTAGCTACACCGAATACCACTGATTGTACACTTTGGCTGGACATGCTTTATTAATACGTATAAGTGAAACTGAGTTGTTAAAAAATTAAAATAAAAAATAAAAGAAGTTATACAGGATTCTTTTTTAAAATAAAATGAAATAAAACAAACAAAAAAGAAAGATGGTGGATAGGTTTTAGAAACATCCATCTGGCTGGACCTCTAAAGGTCAATAAAGATATTACATATTTAGAAAAAACAAAATCAAAGGGTTAAAGTGAAAAGAACTGTGGGGAGGAGTAGGAAAACATGTGTTCTAGCTCAGGATATTAAGTAAAGACAGAAGATGCAGTCAGCTCCTAGTCCTTACCTTCTTTTAAGCACTAGCAGAGGTCTTCATGACTTGGTTGGCATAGTTGTGAACAGGGAAGGAAGGCATGTTGGAAGTTGTAATGGGAATTTCAATCTTGCACACAAACTAGGAAAACCAAGCCTGCAACTGATTTGGATGTTTAAATATATCAAGTGAATGGAGGAAATTATGAGTTGTTTTTCTTTATTTGATGTCCTAATAGCATAGAAACACATTAGAGTGACTCATCTTCAAATGTATTCATTCTGACATGATGCTTCCTGTAGTACCTGTCCATCAAGTTTCTGTCTCTCAAGTTGGCCTGTGCACACCTTTGCTGTTCATTAGATTCTCGAGGCCAACCATCATAGACCACCAGTTTCCAAAGTGGATTTTGTTTTTACCTGAATTACCTCAGTATTCATCTCCTATTGCTGCTATAACAAATTACCACTATCTTAAGTGGCTTAAAGCAAGACAAATTTACTGTCTCTAAGTTCAGGAGGTTCACAAGTTCAGGTCCAGCATGGCTGGGCAGATTCCTCTGCTTAGAGTATCACAAGGCAGAAATGAAGGTGCCAGCAGGGCTGCATTTCTTTTTGGAGACTCTGGAGGAGAATCTGCTTCTGGTCTCATTTAGGTTCTTGGAAGAATTCAACTCTATGCGATTGTAGGACTGAGGTCCCATTTTCTTGCTGGCTCTTCATGGGGTGGGGGTGGGGCACTCTTATCTCCTAGAGGTCTCTCTCCAGCTCCTTGCATCTCAGAGCCAGCAACAGCACATCAGATTCTTTTCACACTGTCACATCTCTTCTGCCTCCTCTTCTGCTGCATCACTCTGACCAACTGTTGCCTTCCTCTCCTACTCTGAAGGGCTCAGGGGATTAGATTAACCCACCCTGACAATCTAGCATAGTTTTCCTGTGTGACTGTTTCCTGTGTGACTGTTTCTTAACATGAAAGGTTAAGAACCCGTGTTGGGAAGCAGATGTGGCTCAAGTGATTGGGCTCCCGTCTACTATATGGGAAGCCCTGGGTTCAATTCCCGAGGCCTCCTGGTGAAGGCAAGCTGGCCCACGCCCACACAGAGAGTTGACGGCCCACGCCCACGTGGAGAACTGATGCAGCAAGATGACGCAACAAAGGGAGACAAGCAGACACAGAAAAACATGCAGTGAATGGACACAGAGAGCAGAGAGTGAGCACGAGTGGAGGGGGGCGGATAAATAAATAAAATAAATCTTAAAAAAAAACAACCTGTGTTAAGGGACCTTGATTAGACTACTTGATTAGATTGCTTTTAATTAGACTATGTCAGTGAAGCATGACTCAGGTTGGGTCTCTGCCCTTTTGCTGGGTCTTATATAAACTGAGAACACACAGAGAGACACAGAGAGAAAGACAGCTGCCGTTTTGATGCAGCCACATGTGAGAGGACTCAAGGATCGCTAGCAGCCAAAGCTGAAGCACAAAGCCCCCAAGAGGCTGGGCCTATGGAGCAGCTCAAGGCTGAAGAGAAGAGCTATATGCCTGATCCTCCACCGCTGGACTCTGGGAGATGGTAGATTCTGGAGGAGAAGGCAGGGACCTTGGCAGAGATCAGTGGCCATCTTGCCTCACCACATGGCAGGACACCAGGATCACCAGTAAGTGACTTTGGTGAGAAAGCATCTCTGATGGTGCCTTAATTTGGACATTTCACAACCTCAGAACTGTCATCTCTTACCCCAAATAAATCCCCTTTATAAAAGCCAATTCAGTTTTGGTACTTTGCATCGGCAGCCCTGTGGCAAACTAAGACACCCTGTATTAAGATCTATAATTTTACTCCCATCCGCAAAGAACTTTTTGCCATGTAACATAGTATATTCACAGATTCTGGGGTTAAGGCATGAAAATCTTTGGGGACCATTATTCTGCCTTGCCACAACTCCAAATGCAAAAAAAAAAAAACAACCAAAAGTAATTATGGGAGAATGTGTCTTCATATAACTATTTTACTTCTAGGATTATTAATTGCAATTGATTATTAATTACTGCCTGGTTTACCTAGGAAGTATTACAATAGCTATATGAAACAGGTAAAGTACTACTGGGATGGGCAGAGGGTACTTGTTCCTTTTCTGATGTTTTCTTCCACATGGAGAGAGATCCTCTAGTAAAACACTCCTGGCCTCTTACAATCTTCCTTATTCTTCCTAACTCTTGTGCAACTGGAGAGTTTGGGAAGAGGAACTGGGACTGCGTGAATCAGCCCCTGCTGGGTCATCTTTGGATCTGACTGCCTGCAGGGAGCATGAGCACTGGTCTGCTTTTGGCCACATAATAAACTCAGGGGTAAATGCTGTTTCTCTGTAGGGGAAAGCCTGCAACTGTCCAGTGCCACCTATAACTAAGTGCATAGGTTCACATGGATTAAATCTCTTTTCTAGGCCAGTTCAACCATGGACAGATCAAGCTCACTATTTTAGATATATTGAGTAACTACTGCATGCAGAATAATGTGCCTGGTAGTATGGAGTAGACAAAATTAATGGGCAGCAGAGTAAAGGTATCTTTTCCTTCTCCTATCTGAAATTACCCCAATAGAAATATATATATATGCACATGTATAGTACATTTCTGTAAGTCCATCTAAGAAAATGGTGCCAGTGTTGCCTCAAGGAAACTTTCCTGCATTCCCCTGTCCTCCAGTAGCTAGGGGGCAAGGAAATAGAAAGTACTTGCTTTTCATTGCACACTCTTTGGGGCTTTTGAATTTTGTGTCATTCAAAATGACCTATGCACTTAATCAACTAAACTAATGAAGCAAGTTGGAAATAAAAAGTTTCACTAATAAGGGCCATTGCTAGTCCACCCGGTGCTTTTGTAAAAATTAAAAAATTATGTCCCCTTCCTCTCTATGGACACAGTCTTTTCCTGGGCCAATGGTTTGTCAGTGGGGCAGGAAAAGATTTTTACCCCACTCAGCCCCTCAACCTGGCACTCTTAGGCAGGGCCATATGTGGCTCCCTGGCTCTAGGGCAAATACCTGCATTACTTTTTAAGATAGCCACTTAAGAAAGAAGAACATTGCATATTTATTTCAATTCTTTGGTACATAGGCACAATATCAATTACCTATCTCTGAGTAGAAATAATGGATTGTAACCCACAAGGAAAATAATAATTGGTGGATCATTAAGGTTTAATCTTCAGTGCAAAGAGTTGTATACGATTTAGCAGATGATCTTAATTTGCTTTCTGAAGTGAATTAATTGATTAGTTAATTTAGTGTTTAACACCACTTGTTACCCTTGAATAGCATCACTAAACTTTAAATTTAGTAATGTTTGTAAACAATGAAGTGGGAGATGGTTCACATTGTCTCAGATTTGTATCAGAAACATTACAACTTGCATTTCTATGCATGCCAACACATCTCTATATAAAAATAAAAAACAAGTCAATTATCTGAAAGCTTGGTCCAAAGCACTCTCAAATATAGCTTTATCGAATCTGTTAAAACAAATAAATCTCATCATCTCACTTGCATAGCACATAGCAGTCTAATACAGGTGTTGTGGCTGACTGGCTGACTGGTAGCTTTCCTCTCGCAATGGTCTGGGTGTATAGACTCCTTCCATTTTGTGCTCTCCTGTGACCTTGGGCATAAAGCTGACAGAAAAGGAAACAAAGAGTGGAGAAGCCTGCTTTTTAAAAGTCTAAGACAAAAGGTGACAAATACCACTTCTCTCATTCCGTTGGTGTGAAATAGTTACAGGGTCACTCTTAAAATACAAATGCTGATGGAAATTCCATGGCTGCACAGTTGTCAACCAGAAACAATTTCACAGCATGAATTTTTGGCCTGCATATGGGATGGAAGATCCGAATTAAGTAGAAGACCTGGTGATTCTTGAGAGAATCACCTATACAAGTGGTCTACCTCTCATTGATTCTTCAAGCCACTTCAAACTGAAGTCTGCTTTCAAACTTTCACCTGACAATCTTGGTCCAAAATTTATTGAGCTCTTCTCCAAACCCAGCTTTTACTTTTCAGTCTTTAATCATGGGTCTTCACTGTAGCTTAGAATGGTAACTTCTTCCTCTTTCACGACACTCTTTTCTCCTTTGTCTAAACTCACCTCTTCTCCTATTTCTTCTGGATATTTAATCTCATACCTCTTTACAGGTTCCTTCTCCTAATGTTCTTTCCATATTAGTTTTCCTGAAGGTTCTATCTTGACTTAATACTCTTAAGAGTCTACTCACTATCCTCAGATGATCTTATCCTTCTGATGATTAGAGCCACCACCTATGTGTGATTAAAATGTGTATCTCTAGACATTATCTTTTATCTGTGCTTCAGATAAACATTTCAGATGAGTCCCAGGACAATCATTTTTTTTCTGGGCATAACACAAAAACTTGTAACTCAATAAGCCCGTACATACCTCTTTCTTTCCAGATTTGCCCTTGCTCTAGTGCTTCCTGCCTTACCCAGAGGAATTACCCAGTTATACAAGCAAAAACCTAGAAATCATGCCAATTACTAAGTTCTGAGTGTCATTACTAAAAGAGAGCAAGGTAGGAAACATATATGTATATGTGTCAATGTTTCTTAGATTCTGGCTAAGTCATGCTAAAGGGAATTTGTTGGAAGAATTCTGGGTTTTTACCAAGTTGACCAGACGTAGAAGAAAGGGCTGGTAAAGAGCAGAAACCAAGGCAGCTTGGAGGTTTAGGAAGCAGGAAACAGAGCAACCATCTCTTTACCAGGAACAGACTGAACAGGGCACTGCCACTGTGGATGCTGGATGGTAGATCTCTGAGAGCTCCTTGTGGCCTTGCCTACCTCATTTAACTTTCAAAGGCCTTGGATAGAACACCTAATTGGCCAAACATAGGTCAATGCCACCTCCCCTGAGTGTACCAGGGCCAGGGAGAGAATAGCTATATAGCAGAACTAACCACAGTATGGGAGTGCTCATTTCCCAAAAGGAAGTCAGGTGCTATTTAAGAGATAGAATAAATGCTAAGCAGTCAATAAAAAACAAACAAACAAATATCTATTGCAGTGTACATAAGGAGAAGTGAAGAGGTGGAAGAAAAAGATAGGAAAAAAAAAAAAAAACAGATTGAGGAAAGAAGAAAAACATTAAGTTCAAACTTTACATAAATATCCACCATAGGAATTTCATTTTATTTCACTTTGTTTTTATTACTTTTTGAATTAATCAAAAGAAAATCTCTTATGGACTTGATAACAATACATCTGGTCTTAATAATCCTAGGGATTTCTATATACAGACATCCAATGTGTTGCTGAAATTAAACATAATGCATGAACAAAAATTTCAAGATATGTTTAGGGTTTGCTTTTTCAATAAAGCATATCACAATGGGAATAAAGAAATTCTTTCCTCAAATTAATGGTGAATTCTTTTGTCATGAGAATAGGAGTTTATATTCATTTCAGTGAATGCACATAAATTGTTCTAGACAAGAAAAACAAAACTAGCCCAAGGCAGTATTTTCATTATAGAGAAAGGCACATGTCCATGAATATCTAGTTTAATATTAACAAAAGTCATTCAATTAGCTATGCATGTGCCATTGTTATGAATATTTATTCACGTCTGAGCTGTGTAACACTGATATCTTTTATTCTCTGGTTCAGAGATTCAGATGTTACAAACATTACCCTCTTTGCCCTGGTGTGACATAAGGAGATTTGAGTCTAAAAAAGACCTGGCACTTCCCAGCAATGGAAATGCAAATTACTTTAGGACTTTCAACTTCATGTTAAGGAAAATTGCCTTTGTTGTTTGCCGGTTTTATTTCTCCTCTAAAATCATTAAAAGAAGAAAAATCCTGATGCGCTTATATTTCTTCTGTAAAAATGACAATTTTTAAAGAGCTAAAAAATGGTTTGCTTTTCCTTATCTCTCGGAGTAGATTTAGGTGGCCAAAGGAAAGAGAAAAACATGTAAAACTCAGGTGAATTAGAGACTATTTAGAGTAGGGATGGCAAAAGTGTGTTAGGCAGGCTACTCCCACATCTTTTCCCTTGTTTATGAGGGCCTGTGCTAGTCAGTGCTCTTTCCTGCTAAGCCCAGACTTGGTTTCGGTATCCTAAACGCAACGCTCTTAAGTATGTACCAAACGTATTTGCTGTACATAATTCAGACCAATTCAATTCATTCAGGAAAAAACAAGTCTTTGCATGATCCCCTCTTCAGAAGAGGAATAGCAGCACCAATGACTTGCTGGTCTCAAGTTCCACAATGTAGATAGTGTCTCGCTACCCAACCATTAGCACTTGGAATCTCCCATTTATCCTGCTCCCCAACCATTAGCACTTGGAATCTCCCATTTATCCTGCTCTGCAACCATTAGCACTTGGAATCTCTCATTTATCCTGCTACCCAACCATTAGCACTTGGAATCTCCCATTTATCCTCCCACCCACCCTCCACTTTGACTTCTTCTACTACTGTGGAGAATGAATGATCAAAACCCTGACATCCTTCCTCTTCTGGCTTAAAAAGTATCCTCTCTTTTTCCTTCCTGTGATGGCCAGTCAGTTCTGATTTTAGCAGTTTCTCTCCTAGAAATAGAACACACACACACACACACACAAATTTTTATATGCCCACGAAAAAAAATCTCATTCAGAGAAGAAAGCAAAGTGTTTCCTAAAATAAATATATGTATTATCTGTAGATTTCAGTTGTCTGAGCTTTACCAATTCTCTGCCCCCCTCAAATAAATTCTACTCACTACTTATAATTAAATCAACAAATTTTATAAATATGTAAAATTTCATGATCACAAATACACCAGAAATAAATATTCTATCAGATATGTTCATGGACCAGAAGATGTACCATTCTCATTGATTTGTTTCTAATAAAACCTATCTAACGAAATCTGTCTTTAAGAGGGCTGAAACATCTTTCTTTACATAGTCAATTCCTACTCATCTTTATTCTTACTTCAGATACAGTTCAATGGTCTCTTCCTCAAAAAAGTTTCCTTTCCTTGACCTCCTAATGCTGTGCAAGTCCCTTTGTTACACTGGCGCTTTTTTCTTTTATTTACCTCAATTTTTGATCATGTGCTTGTAAAGTTCTTCAATTAATGTCTGTTTCTACTACTAGGCTATAAATTCCATGAGATTAGGAGCTGAATCTGCTTTTGCTTCACATTATATCCCCAATACCTAGCACTGTGTATGACCTACACTTATGGCTCAATAAAAAAATTGTTGAATGAATTCTGAAATATTTGACATCAAGGTGTGGATGACTAATGATAGTTTAATATATCGTATCCACTAAGTGCGTTTATAGGCTAGTGGAGAAAATGCCAGAACCAAAAGGAATCTCCAATGGAAAATGGCAACCGTCTGCAACAGGCCAAAGTGAAATCTCCTCCTGGGAGGGGCACCGTGCTCCTTCCTAACACATAAGGGCCCTCTACTTTTCTCTGTAGGATATCTAGGATAGCTGCTTGCATTCCCAGAGTGCTTCAAACTCCAGCTCCATTTCTATGAATGTGGAACTCTTCTTCCTACAAATAGCCTCTCAGGGGCCTCAGCAGGTTGATAGGTCCACATCAAGCAGCTAGTTTAGTTAGGACATAACTTAAGCAATAGGATAGCAATGTTTTCCTGGCCTAGGGCTTAAAGTGACCTGGATAGCACAGGATCCTCAGTACTGTCATGCTTTTTCCCCTTTTTTTGTACTTTTGGGTCAACATTATAAAAGTGATTGAAATTGCTGCCCTCAGTCGGTATGGAATTAAGGAGAGACTCTGGTCCTTATAACCATTAAAGTCTTAATTAAGTAAAAAATGGGAACTCGTTACCTCCTGTGCAGCTTGTGATCTAGCTTTCAAATTACATCATTGCCACAGGCCTTGGCCTAGAGTCTCTGCTTCTATCCAAAAGGCGTTTTGCCCTCCAGAGGGGGAGGACAAATGAATCCTGTATCTTCCCAAAGAAAGCAGTCAGTTCCTCCCCCAGTGATACTTCCCTTCTGATTGTCCAGAGTGACAGATGTTTCTATCTATCAGTGAATATGGTTGCAAATGACTAGATTGAATCTTATTTTTTTTACATGACAAAATTTAGAATGCCAGATCAAACAAAGCTTTTGGTTTGGGTTCATAAATTCATTTTTGTAAGAAGTATAAGGAAGATGAAAGTTTTAATTAATACAGTTATTCATTCACTTGAATGTCTTTTTTTAAAGAAAAATGTTGAAAATGATATTGTCATATAATTATAGCTAATAAGAACAGGAAATCATATTTTTATAAATGGTCAAGTGGGATTATCGAGTGAATCTGATGCAGTGATTTGGTTCTGACAGACTGTGTTAACTTGGGTAAGTCATTCTTTATCAGCACTGTCTAACAGAAATATAATATAAGTTACATATTTAACTTTAAATTATCTAGTAGCCACACTTTAAAAAATTAAAAGAAAGAGAATAAATTTATTTTAATAATACATTTGATTTAATACAATATATCAAAAATATTATTTCAACATCTAATCAATAAAAAATGATGAGTACTTCACATTTTTTCATTCCGAGTCTTCAAACTCTGGTGCATATTTTACACTAAAATCATGTATCAAGTTTGACTAGCCATATTTCAAATGCTCAATAGCCAAATGTGGCTAGTAGGTATCATAGTGAAGAGAGCACAGCTTTATTTTCTCTCTAGCAGTTTATGTATCTGTAAATTAGAAGAGTATCTGTCCCTCTATACTAACTCATAGCAGTGTAGTGGCAACTGGAATGGATGTTGAACTCTTTTAGAAAAATGACTTTTAGAAAAAGGACGTAAATGTAAAATAAACATGATGATATGTTAATGAAAAGGAAGCTTGTGTCTATAGCCATCTAATTCACAAATTATGTGACTTTGACATGCATAGCTTTATGTATCTAATATGCATATATTACATATAGACACAGCAGATCAATTTGTGTCTATGGAAATCAGTCTTAAATTCAGATTCAAAATTTGCTCATGTGAGACTGAATTGGTAGCTGAAATATAGGGGATGCAAAGTAATATATGATATGCCCCTTACTCTCAAGGAATTTACACTCATGAGGGAGAAATGCATACTCTAAGATACTGCCCAAATTACTTTTGTGCACTGGAATTCTATGAAATTAAATATACCAGGAAATGAGTGGGATATTGGCTGGTTCTTATATATCCTTTTGGCATGCAGGGATTTTCACTGTAATGAGTTCATGTAATAAGATGACCTGTAATCTTATTGAGCATCAATTCTGTTGCCATAGAATTTTGAATCCTCAAAGGATTTCAAAGCAACTCATGGGCACCACTAAAATAGCCCTTGCTGGCTAGCATCTTAATTTCTATATTGGTTCTTGACCAGGCATATGTGTTTGCCTTGAGAATGACACAACTACAAAAATTACAGATTTACTATGACTGTAAAAGAAAAACGAAATCTCTTTGACTATAGCAAACTACAGAGACTATTGAAATCAAGCTACATTTTACATAAGTATATCCAAAATTTAATTTTTCCTTCAGGGGAATTTCAAGTCATAGTAGCAGACCCCATACCTTGTGATACTGTGTTCTCAGCCACTGCCAATGGGCAGCCACTTAGCAGTCACTTAGCTTTTTCTTCGTTTGACATACCCAGCCTGGTTACTGCTAGATTTGTGGGGTTCATGGTCTTTTGGAGGTTCCTCAAAATTCCCTAAGAAAAGGAAAAGGAAATGCCCTGTTCAACGTACTTGTTTCAGTTTAATACTAGGCTAAGAAGTCCTGCTTGTGATTGAAATCCTGTTTCCTGTACTGAACATTGAAACAAATTGGAGTATGAGAAGCCAAATGGAGAAATGCAGTGATAAAATATCAAAGATTAAAAGCTCATTTTATTCTAGCTCCTTTGAATCCACTTTGGCTCATTAGTTTTTTATTTTATATCCTTCTCCAAAATTGCCTGATGTCTGATGGTTCTGAGGAGAAAACAGAAAAGGTTCTTGGCATCTTATCTGAAGCCAAATTATTGAGTAGATTTACATCCTACCATAATGTTGGCTTAGAGGTATGTTTGTCTCCCTTCAAGCTCATATAACCTTCTCTCTGACTTAAACTACAGGTAATCAATTCCATGGCAATAGAAAGAGACTTACCTATTTCTTGGAAAGGAATAGAGCAAACAAATGTTTGGGCAACCACAGCTGTATTAATATACATGAGAAAGCAACAGCTAGTGTTATTCCACAGAAATGAATGAATGAATAAATAAATAGACTCTAAGCACTTTATTCTTCTCACATAATTTCTTCCCAGTGACATTATTGAACAGGCTGTTGAAAACAAACATCGTTAAATGAGAAAAGAAGAGCAGCAGCATTTTCTATTCCCCACTGCAACATTTTCCAATGACGAATGCTCCCTAAATGGATTTAGCTTTTTGAAAAGAAGTCAGAGAGAAATTTGATGTGGCCCCCTGACCCCCGGTAAGCACATGTATCTTCACCTGTCACATAGCACACTGGCACTTGCTTACTTTTCAGCAAAGACTATTGATTTTGCTTATTGGCTGCAGGCGAGTCCATAAAGAACAAATTACAAAGTCAGAGGTCCACAGTTAGCAATTGCTTGCATGATAACAGGGGCTTTGCTCCACCCCCACTATTCACCATTAACATCCACACAGCCAGAGCCAAAGGAGAAAGCTGGATAAGAAACCTAGGATATGTTTTCAACTGCTGTAAATCAGTATTGGCTTCAAAGGTTTCTATCAAGGGTAAAACTACAGAGAATGGGCTATAAGTGTGTGTGTATGTGCGTGTGTGTACATTTGTAGGTAGTGGAGGGGAAACACATGCCTTAAAGTAGGAAGACAAACCATTCTGGATGTAGAAAAGGATACATGGAATGAACAACGGGTGTATTTGTGAACTTGTCTTTTTTTGAGGCTTAAAAGAGAAGCAGTAGACTGATCTATTGTACATTTCTGCCTGAAGGCAATTGATGGTCTGGGCAGTTACTTAAGACAACTGCCATACCAAAGAATCTATGATTTTATTCAAAACCAAAGGGTAGAACAACACGTTTCTCCTGTAATTAAACAAAGTCTATGGTTTGAACTCTTCAACAATAGACTGAAATAAGATGGAAAGCAATGCAACTCAAATTAACTTGAAGCCAGTAAATTAGCTGTTCTTCCATCAATTCATTTTGACCAATATCCTAAATGGTTTAATCAATTGTCTCAACCATGCAGTGGGCTGAATTATAGCTTAAAATCCTCAAAACTGTTTTCCATGTAACATTTTTCATCAGGGCTATAGTTTAAGATTTAATGGTCACCATATCAATAGCCTGAGAAAACCAGGGGCTATTAGTAGCCTCTACTTAGAATAATTAGATAATCTCACATTTTTTGGTTTAAGAATATATTCTAATTCCAAAAGTCCAAATGCCAAGCCACTAATGATTAAATTGAAGAGGCATAAGATTTTTAAGGACAAGTCAAAAAATTCATTTATTGTTTAGATAAATGAATTTCCTAGCTTTATAATTCTTCAGAGGGAAGGTGATAGAGAGGCAAGTAATACACTGGAAATATAAAATTATTGACAGACATGGAAATGGAGAGTAGTTTTACTTAGAGTTTCCATAGAGCTTGATCAGGAAAACAAGTATTTGAGATATATATCTGAAAGTCATCACCAGGTCATGTTGGCTACAAGATAACCAATAATAAAGACTACCGCAGAGTTCTGAAATTCAGGTGTGCAAGTCATTCCCATCTTGCAGTGTAAAAGTGAAGATTTAATTTGACTTTGGCACTTATTTGCTGATAATGATTAACTATATTTCAGGGAATGCCACACCTTAAATAGCTGCGCAGAAAGAAAAACTTCTAAATATACCTGCCCACAAGGCATGAGCTCTAATGTATTTTATTGTGCATTAAGATCAGTTTGACGGAACTGCTGAGCTATATTGTATTTTTAAATGAGAACTAAAATCCTGGTCACTTTATTTCAGATGACACCATAGAGATTCCCAGGTAAGCTCGCTCAAGAGAGAGTTTTCAAGAAATGTTTGGTTATGCAGATTACCTACTAAAATGGATTCGGATGCAAAGGCTTGTGGGAGGATTATGTGAATTTGGAATGAGAATGACAAGTCCAGCTTGGGCTCAGGGTATGAAGCACGGTGGAGGGTTATTGGCTGCCCTCTTAGGCCCTATAAAACACACAGAATGTCGAGCAAGGAAAATCTCAGAATTCAAAGCCAAATTTTTCTCACTCTCATGATGCTCCCCACAGCCTCCTTCCTACACACCTGGGAACTCTGCAGCCCTCCAGCACATGGACTTTTTGCAGTGTCAGGTGGATGGAATAAGTTTGTCATCATCTTTAGCTAGTAGTAGCTGGGAGCTGGTTGGGGGATTGAGAGAGGAGTTGGCCATTTATGATCTTCCACAATGACTGCTATTGCTAATTCTGCTGTGAAATACATAGAGCATCTGGAGAGGGAATTCAATAAAGTGTGGGCAAAATAGCATTCAGTTTATGCCCTAGCTTCTGGCAACTGTTTAAGATAGCATTGAGACAGATCATATGACCCCAGCCCTTGCAAGACCTCATCACTTTTCATGGGAGAACTGAAAAGTGCTGATACTGGAGCGTTTATGCTGATGGAACACAGATAAAAATCTGCAGGTATAACTTTTTAAAAATTTAGTACATGAAGCATAAAAAAAATATCAGTACCACTATATATCATCTAGATGCAACTTCAACACCATCTTGTAGATATAAAAACATCTATCAGACTTTTTCAGTAAGCAAGGATACATATATGTAGCTACCCCATAACAAATAAAAGTTTAAAAAGAGCTCCTTTTGTAATGTTTAAAAGATATCAAGGATGATACTCACTTATAACCCTAAGACAGATATTTCTTTTCAATAAAAAGATGGCAAATATTTTAACTCTTGTATCCATTTGCCTAATTTTTCTTTGGATCAGCGCTTGTTTTATAGATTGCTTAATGAGGTAACAAAGGAGAGGAAAATAAAAGGCTAAAGAATGTGGATAATTTGTAGGAAAGAGATCACTAGAGGTGGAAAGAACTAAACTATAGGTGACTGGAGAAAGGAAAAATATGGAAGCCTACCTCCAGGATGAGATTCTGGAGGGCACTGAAGTTAGGTTCCAATTTCCTCACTGGTAAAGTGTATTTGACTAGATTTTGGGTTGAACTATTTCTGGCCTTAAAAACTTAGTCAAGAAAATGAAGTTTGGGCATGCAAAAATAGTTCATGGGAAGTTGTTTTGGAAAATAGTAGGCAAATTCACCCGGTTCCTGTGGCTTAAAGAAATTCAGAGCACTTTACCAAATTTATCATTAAAGTGATTTATTAACTACACAAAGAGATA
Source organism: Cabassous unicinctus (assembly GCA_029593785.1). Lineage (NCBI taxonomy): Eukaryota > Metazoa > Chordata > Mammalia > Cingulata > Chlamyphoridae > Cabassous > Cabassous unicinctus. The sequence goes on along the minus strand of JAQZBX010018226.1, from coordinate 15,579 downwards.
GAAACAACATTGACACAGAGTGGGAGAGGGTACACTGGCAAAATCCATCCAAGTGTTTGACTTCATCTACCACCAAATTTAGACTCCCAAATCTAACTCTTCAGCCCCTTCTAGTTGTCTTATCAAACTTAAGCCCTCCAAAATTAATGCCGTCTTCAATCCCACCCCACCTTGCCAACTTCTTTTTCTGTCCTGAGTTCTATAGTTTCATGAAGGGCAAAAGTAGCATTTGAGCTGGAAACATTGGAGTCTTTATATGAACCTCATTTTCCTTCTTTCCCCACATTTCATGGTCACAGAATTCCATATATTTTATGTCTAAATAATCTGTCCTTTCATCTTTCTCCTCCAGTTCCATTGCTTTAGTTTGGGTCATTGTTATGCCTTCTTTGGACTATTACACTAATTTCTAATGCCCTAACTCAAATGACATCCATTACCTCTTTGATAAATTCTCTTCACTGTTGCCAGAGAAATCCTACTGAAGAAAACCTGCTGATTTTATTCTCACAAAGAACACTTCGTCTTCTGATCTCTGCTTCCCTATTCAGCCTGTCTTCTTCTAAAGCTCTACCTTCACGCATATTCATCATCCACTGCTTCCAGCTAGAGGAAACTCCAGACCTTTCCTCTGCCTCCCTTCACATGCTTTTCTCAGCTCATTCACTGAACTGAGATTTCAACAATGAGTACAGAAAAATATGTAGAACCCATAGACCAAAAATTCCTTGTCTTGGTTTAAAGATACACCCAGGCAAACCATGTATTTTTATCCCTCCAAAATGTGTGTCTCTCATAAGCTTGGCTCTCACAAATCAAAAGCCCTTTGAACATTCAGATTATTATCTATGCTATGGATTCTGAAAAACTCATTTTAAAATTCAGAGCTGAGGGGAGCGGATGTAGCTCAGTGATTGCGCTCCTGCTTCCCACGTAAGAGGTCCCAGGTTCAATTCCCAACCCTGGTACCTAAAAAAAAAAATTTTTTTTTTGAAAAGCAGATAATGTCTACTGCTACGGTTTCCACTGCAGATACAAGTAAAGAAGGTCCTAGTGCTTTCTGTCTGTTTGGTTGTGGCAGCCAAGATTTAATGGGAATACAGGAAATTCTAAAAACATTGAGACAGGGAAATAATCTTTGCAACTCAGAAATAAACTATAAACAGAAAAAAAGAAAACCTCAGAGCTGAATTTCTTTGTAAAACCTGGGACCTGCCTTCTCTTTGAAGCAATGACTCATGTAATTCTATGGGCAGAAAGCTACATATGAGCCAAATAGTAAGCTCTAGATGCTAAGGGAAATTTAAAAAGGCATCAGGTAGTATTAAAATTATTTTTTCTACCATAGGATCTCATCAGGAAAACAACATAGATGCTAGTCTAGGGCATCTGACTTATAGGAAATGATTGAATCATTTCAAAACAATGAAAAAAAAATTCCTAAAAATTCAGGTAACTGAGTGACTATGAAGAAGGTCTTCTAGTAAACACCAGTTGAAACAGAATTCTCAGATGCAGTCTAATTTGTACTCCACAAAGATAATGTTTGTGTGGGCTTAGAATTTATGAAATATAATGTCCAGCTTAACATAGAATTCAACAGCACACATCCTTTGTTTGTTGGCACTTAAAGAACCAAAAGAGTGCATTTTTCCATGTGGCACCTGGTGGAAATTGGAGATTAGGTCGTCCCTGAAGGGAAGCACTCTTGAATATACAAAGGAGGAGAAGAATTTTTACTTCTCTCTGCAATGGCTGTGGTGAGAGTATCTTTGCATCTATGACTCCAGAAGAAACTTTATAATGCCCAGATGAGCCAGAAGGGGAGAATCAGAATGATGGTTTTGAAACAAAGTCAAAGCAAAGCAGTAGCGTCTGTGGGTGCCTTTAAACTAACCTCTTGTAAACATCTAATTCAATCCTGAAGAAAAGTGAGAAAAAATAGAGTTTAAAGTTAGCACCTAAGGGAACCGTGTAATTTATATTTTAAAAAATTCACTTTAAAAATGGAGCTCCTTAATCTTCAAATTTAGTTTGAGTTTATTCAAATTCAGTTATTTCTTCAATCATTACATTATATGTACTCTCAACTGAGATTTTGTTAGTGCTACTCTATGGTTTGATCCCTGATTCAAACTGTGAATAATGATCTTTTCTTTTTTTAAAATTTTATTTCCTTTCTTTTTATTTCATCTTTTCTCTTTTATTTATTAATAGCATGAACTTTCCTAAGTAGTTGTGTAAGAAGGAAACAATCTACACATAGAGTTTTCCAATTTTCAAGATAGCTGCTAGCTAACTGTTTTACTCTACAACTCAAAAGTTTCCTAATGGATTATTACTTTTACCTGAATTTCTAAAAGCAAATCCTATGAGTGGAATCAAAATGGGATTAAATATCCAGAAAACGTACGTAAGAAAAGAAAAGTGTTTCTGTTTTGTTGATATCTGCCATAGTTGGTGATGTCTCTTTAACATGAAGGGATAAACATTCCTTTACTAGGGCTGGTTCCTTGTTTGGATCACAGATGCAGGCAAAATTTCTCTCTCCTTCTTTAGGCAAACCCATTGTCTTGGCTCACTCAGCTCTGTGACCTAAACTAATTAGGAGCCAACATTAATCTGTCCTGTGTGACAAATGATCATTTGAACATCAAATGAGCATTTGAACAATGGATCTTAAAGATTTGTGTGTGTCATTCATATATATAATTGTCCAGTATCACAATCTTCCCTCACTCCACCCCTTTCCAATCTATGAGTTCTCAAAAAAGAATTGCCAGGGGAAGTGGATGTGGCTCCAGTGGTTGGGTTCCCGTTTACCATACGGAAGGCCCCGGGTTCAATTCCCAGGGCCTCCTGGTGAAGGCAACCTGGCCCGGCACAGTGAGCTGATAGCCCACATGGCATGGTGAGCTGACATAGCAAGATGAAGCAGCAAAAGGAGACAAACAGACACAGAAGAATGCACAGCAAATGGACACAGTGAGACAAGTAGCTGGGGGTGGGGTGGGTGGGTAAGGAGATAAATAAATAAATCTTAAAAAAAAAGAAAAGAATTGCCAGAACTTATATTCAATTAAGCATTTTTTAAATTCTAGAATACACACAGAATCTTCTCAAGGGGCAGATTGTTCTATACCCCTAGTTTAGTATCTCAAAGCAATAACAACAGCAACAAACAACACAACCCAATATGCCTGATTATTTTCCAATGTCTTATTTTGACTCCTGGATGCAAGCTCTTTTATGAGCTTTGATTTCTAGGAAATTTCCAAGTATTCTTTAGAAGCATATTATCATTACTGCTAATAATAGCTTACATTTGTTGAGTATTTATTATGTGCAAAGCTTTATCTTATTTAATCCTTACATCAGTCCTATAAAGTAGATACTTTTACTGTTCCTTATTTTACAGATAAAATAGGCTTCCAGTGTGCTGCTAAACACATTATTACAAACACCCTAGCTAAGTACCCATTAGCAAGTCATCATGTCTCCACAATGTTGAAACTGAAATAGGTCCTCCAGAATTTCACACGTGGCTGAGATCTGCCACCCACGCCGATTTTAAATAGTGTAACATGGTTCCCAATCCTGTGAGGGTCTAATGTTTCAGAAAATGTGGTCCCTCTTGAAGAAAAAGACTCCATCCAATGGAAATTGATCTTCATTTTTCCGTGTGAAATGCTTTACCTTAAAGACTGAACACTTGAGTTTTGTATATATGCCATTCACAGAATAGGCTCATATTGAAAATTGTTGACACTTATCAAATATCTATGATCATATGATTATAATGATAAAATATTAGAGTATTAAAACATTAGAGTAAAATATTAGTTAAAAATTAGGCAATTGTTAGCCTTAATTTTTAGCATCCCATGTCATTTATATAGGGCTTTTGTTACAAATACCATGTAGCCATCACTATAGATAACTTCAATTTCTCTACAAAGGCACTTGTCTTGCTTTTACACATCCCCCATGAGTCTTATACTGACAAGAAGGCACAATCAGATCTGGAACAATTTCCTCTCTCTTTGACCACTCATCTGTACCCTTACTATGGGTCCATCCTATGTGTTATCTAAGAAGTCTATTCTCTGACTATGGGAATAGTTTATCAAGCAGACCCATTTCACGAATTGGAAACTAACCTGCTCGTCTTAGTATTCAAAGGAGTAACCAGAACACAAAGTTTCCTTCATCTCGTTTTACCTCTCTTTGAAAGTTCACATTGCTAAAATTATAGCAAATCAGGAGTTGGGAGGATGCTTTCCAATCCCTATATCTTCGTAGAGAACACAAAACTTTAGAGAAATCAAATGACTCATTTGTGGACATATAACTAATTAGTAGTTCTGACTCGTAGTTTGTTGCTTGTTTCACTTTTCCACACAATTTCGGGATTAACACTCTAAAAAGAAAAATAAAATGTTGATTGAATTGAATAAATACAACACATGGAGAGAGGTATCCCTTATATGTATGAAAGGTAGTGTAATAAGAAAATCAGAATATAAGTAGCTCCCACCTATTTATTGACTACACAGACATTGTGCTAGGCATCTTATATCTATTGTCTTTTAAAACACCCAGTAACTCCACAGTTTTGCATATACAGAAGCTAGGAGAGTTTAGCTAACTTGCCTGAAGTCACAGAACTAGTAAAGAGCATGTATGGATTTTGAAACCAAGCATTTTTTACTCCCAGTTGCGTTCTTTTCAGTATACGGTGCTGTTTGGCATTTGGGGAAAAGGAAGTGATTTACTGTTCTAAAATAGAGTGATATGTTAGGACAGAGTGTTAAAAACCGAAAAGTTGGCATTCCTTTTCATCTCCGTGGAGAGAAGGCAGAGTGAAAAGTATACTGAGTGACAGTTGTTTGCTCACTTACAGTGTGAACATTCTGTACTTTTCATTGTCATGGTTTGTTATTTTAAGCCTATTGATCAGGTGATTTTTCTGACGAGGTGCTTTATTTTCTGTGTTGTTTCAGTGTCTGGCTGTTACTCGTTTCAGCAAAATGACATGCCTCTTCCCTGCCAAAAAGAACTAACGAGATATGACTCATCAGAAAAGTAACATGACACATCAAAAATAAATGCTCGTGACTAGTTATTTAGGTCGCCAATAAAGGCAAGAACATTGTATTATTCATGTCTAGATAATATTCATGCATAATTGAGACTCTCCAAACCCTTAGAGATGAGTCTACTAAGGCACACACACGGTTTCTGTAGACTTTGCTAAATCAAACCAGATGTGCTGCAAGATACATTTTTATGAAAAGCTTTACTATATAAATAGGCCCACTAGCCAGACTTGTCAGGTCTTAAAGCAGAGCTCTGAGTGCATCTTATACCTTGTCTTGGGCATTATAAGATCTGTTTTAGAGAAATGAAGTTTACCATCAGTCTTTTCACGCTGAACCTGCATTTTTTTTTTTTTTTTATTGTGGGTAAAAATCAAAATTTTCACAATACAAACCAATATTTGTAAAATAATATATAAATATATATGCATATATGTGAACCTGCATTTTTAAAGCCTGCTCCCTCACTGTACTCCTCAGGTCAAGTGTGGAAACACATTGCTAAAAAGTGGGGAGGAACCACTGGTCTAACTCTTTTTTTATTGGGCAATTTATTGAAATTTATTGAAATGAAGGTATATTTCAATTAAATAGCAATAGGTGACTGTATTAATGAAGACTCCTTACTTGTATTTTTATTTTTTACAGCTCTCTCAAATTTAAATAGCTTTCAATTTACTAAATTAGCAACATAACCTGTGTACTTCATTCCTTTTATTTGAATTTTACTTTCATTTCTCAGAAATGCAAAGAGCCAGATAGAAGTTTCTAGACAAAAGGGAAGGCAATAAAATCTAGTGGTTAAGAACATTGCCTTTAAGTAAGACAGGACTTGATTCAAGTAGTCACTCCACTCTTTATTAGTTGTGGGATTCTGGAAAAGTTACTAAACCTTGCCCAGGCTCAGGCATCTCAGCTGTAAAATCTTATATTTTAGGCCTGCGTGTATAGAAACTTGCATATAATAATTGCTCAAAAAATATAAGTCATTTCTAGTAGTTAAAATAGTAGTGCAAAATAAACTTATTTCTTTTTTCTAGAAATTCAGAGACCCCAAAGATCTCATACACAGAGTTTAAAGAAGATATTTACACGACTTCAATCAATTTAGGGGTCCTTGGGGGACACCAAACTAAAGAGAAAACAGTCTGCTCATTGAGAAGATTCTGTGGGTACTCTAGAATTAAGAAAGTTCTTAATGATTACCTTTTCTTGACTTTTATTTTTCCTGATACATCATTTTTATCGATTTTAAGGCAAAGCATTTAAAATATTGAATTTAAACTGCCACTAGTAGCCATACTTAGAGCACAAATTACATAAGACTGTTTTTTGTAGATTTAGATGTCTGTCTTTTGAAGCAGATTCCTTAAACTCATGGGCAGAAATCTGATTTACCTTTGTATTCCCAGCACTTTTCATGGAGTCTGGCAGATAGTAGATATTAAATGTTGAAAAAATGAGTGAATAGATAAATTGTTTCTCCATCTTTAGAAAAAATTAAAAAGTGACACCTCTTATTAGATGATGAGTGATTTGATTTGAATTTCTAACTAAAAAATTATATTGTGTTTGTACACAGGCATTTGGGAAGTTTATGTGGTATTTAGAATCATAGTCTTTTTTCAAAAGCAGTGCTTATTGACCTCTTTCCTTGCATTAACATTTCTTTACTTTTATTATGATTTATATTCTTCTTGTTTCTTCTGTAATATATGTGTGTGTCTTTTTATGTGAAGGGTGTCTGTAACAAAAGCATTTGCATTTGCCTTCTCTTTTATCTCTTGACATCACTGTCCAGCTGCACTAAACAGATTCTGTACCTGAGCCCTGAATGTATGCATACATTTCTTGCTACACATAAATATAGCTCTACTTCACAGATTGGAAACCAATAGGAAATAAAAAACAATTCAGAGAAACTACATCCTAAGTTAGGCAAGTTTCTGTTTGAAATAAAATGTGAATTAAAATAGAGTTTCTCTCACTTTCTAAAACTTTTAATTCCAAATTGCCCATCAATGGATGCTCCTTGCCATGAGCCCTCTTGGCGGCCTCAGGAACTGATCTCTACCCAGTGTGTAATTAGAAATTCTTCAAATAAATAACAAGGAATGTGACCATTAACTGTAGTTTGTGTGGAATAGAAAAAAGGGTCCAAATAGCTAAAAATGCTTTTAGAATGCCACCAACAAATCAAACTGATATAAAACTAACCATTTACTTGATTGAAACCAAGGGGGCTGTGCATGTGTTCAGGCCGAACACTGTGTATGGCACATAGTTAGAAAGTACTCGATGAATGTTTGTGGGACTGAACTGCTGAACTGAGGAGACAACCATTGGTTTTAGCATTGGCAATATGTTGATTACTTAGTCATCTCGATGAACAAATAAGATCAACTGTATACTAATCCCATTTGGAACTTGATATTTAAAAAGCAACTAACTGAATCCTTACCTTATGTAATACAGACATTCACCAGAGCCCATTTATGATAATTAAACCAAAAGAAGCTTTTCTGCCACAGTTAACAGGAACACTATATTGTATTTGAGAATTAGAGTCCAGGGAAGAAAGTAGAGAGCAAAACAACTGAAGGCAATGTCAACTTCTATACATGAAAATAAATTCATAACACTGATTTAAGAAACATTGGCATTCAGAATAAATTAGAAATTTTTAGCCAAGGGAGAAGATATTCTATCATTCTGAAGAGGATTTTACCGACATGAGATAGGAAAAAATATCCTCAGCCGTAAACTAAATGTTTCAGTGGTCTGATTGCCTATAAATATTTTCCTACCTTAATTACTTTAAAATTTAATTTTTTTCTGTTTTTCCCCAAACCCTGTATTAGCAGGTAAATGAATTCAGAAAACTAGCTTATATTATTGATAACAGAAATGATAAATGCATCATCCTTTGTCTAAACATTGTCTCTGGCAATAAGTACAGCTAGAGATGCAACAAGAAGAGCTCTTGCTGCAAAGTGAATTTAAAAGAAAACTTGAAATCTGTTCTTGAGGAACGCAGTGCATCAAACCTGACACATTGAAGCTAACAATATGGACAATGTTGGAAAATGAATAGAAAATGAGCTGAATTCAGAAGTATCCTGTACAACGTGTTGCAGAAATTGATTCAAATACGGCAGTTTGACTCTGCTGATGTTGTGATACTATAGTGCATTTCTTATAGCACATTTTTTAAAGTACTTTACAATTGGCATTTGGTTTCTGATCCCACAAGAAGAAGACAGCAAACATCAAACAGAACAAAAAGAATGGCTAAATAATTCTGCTATTGACGAGAAAAGAAGATAATAAATAACATCTCTTGCCCTTATGAATTCTGAGCCAAGTGAGGAGTAAGACAAAAGAATCAGCAGATAAATCTACTGTTATACTAATGTATGACAATGACAATGAATACAACATTAGGAATGGAAAGAAACATTTCCTTCTTAACAATATAAATTAGAACACAATTATTGCTAATTTCCTGTCAACCCAGCTCGACTTAGATTTCCAATGGTTTTACTCTGCTTTTATTCCCAAAATGAATATTTTCTCCTGCCAGCTCCTAAAATGCACAAACTATTAGCCCATAGGTGATAGGAATAACTTATTCTGGAATTGATTTCAGGTTTTTATTCTGTTCTCTGTAATTTTTTTCACATACTTCATGTATTCTAATCTATACTGCATACTTCTAGTTTCCAGGAGCATGTCAGTATAATTATGTTAGTACAGTACTCAGCATTATGCTACATGCAATTAGATGTTTAATATGTGCCAACAGTCTGACCAAAACTCAGTTCCTCGTCCACTCCCTTTTCTTCCCTGGTAGCTACAATTTCTCCTTCTATTTGTATGTTAACAATTTTTTAAAATTTAGTTTCAAAGGCTATGGGAAGTAAAGAAGTTTGTAGCTAGAAAAGCAAAGGCCAGAGCAAGAGAATGCCACCTGTGTTGTCAACATGGGCAGTGTTAGCAAACATGCACCATTGTTTTAGTTTTAGCCACTATGTGTTAATCTTTAGTATATCTGCTTTCTTCCTGCTTATTTGAGGGTTATTCACCCTAAAACCAGTGTAAGAAAAAGTTAGGATGTTAAAATGGTTGCAAGAGGAAAACAATCATGATAGAAATACAAATGAAATGCAAATTTACAAAGCTACTGTGCCCTAATCAGTTGAACAATATCACGTAGGATTTGTTAACTAATGGAATTAGGAAAAGCCTTCCAAAATCTAAACAGATGTGTGGCAGTTTGGTATTGTTTATGAATCCAAAAAAAGAGAAGGATTATATTTGTAAACTGATCTGTTCCTCTGGGTGTGATTCCCTTTGATTGTATTAGATTTACCTGAGGTGTCTTTGATTAAATTACATGTTAAGATTAGGGTTTGGGTTCGACACGTCAGTAGGGTTTGATTCAGGGATGAGTCCCCACCCCCTTGGTGAGCTGATATAAACTGACACTCACATAAGAAGACACATGGAAGAATAGAGAACTTGGTCATTTCGGTCCTGCCATGTGACAGAAAGGAGAAGTCTCAAGCAGCTAAAGCCCCAGGAAGGGAGATGAGCCATTTGCCTGATAGTTTGCAGCCAAAGAGAACAGAGCAACTGAGCAGCTGAGAAGGCCGGAGAGACCAGGCAGAGATTACCCGCTATCTTGCTTCAACATGTGGCAGCTGACTCTGGTGAGAAAGTACCTCTTATGGTATCTTGAGTTGGACTCTGTAGGGCCTTATAACTATAAGCTTTTACCTACACTAAATACACTTTATAAAAGCCAACAGATTTCTGGTACTTTGCATCAGAACCCCTTTGGCTGACTAATACAAGGTATTACTTTATCACATAAGTAATGGTATGTTGTAATTCAGGCAGAGTTAAATTATTTGTTACTATGTTTTAGCATATGTCACATGAGGCTGAATTGGGTCTTCCACACAGTTAACAATTGCAATTATTTTTTAGATTAGCTTTTTTTGAAAAAAATAGACTTTATTTATTAAAGTAGTTTTAGGTTTACAGAAAAATTGTGCAGAAAGTACGGAGAGCTCCCATATACTCCCCAACCCCAATACACACAGTTTCTCCTAAAACTAACATCCTGCATTAGTATGGTACAATTGTTATAACTGATGAGCCAATATTGATACATTATTATTAAATATGTCTGTAGTTTACATTAGGAGTCACTCTTTTATGTATAGTTCTATAGGTTTTGACAAGTGCCTAATGTCATGCGTCTACCATTAGAGTACCATATAGAATAGTTTCACTGCCCTAAAAATGCCCTGTGTTTCATCTATTCCTCTCTCTCTCTGTTTCCTCCAGAGCCCATGGTAAATACTGATCTTTTTACCATCTCTATAGTTTTGCCTTTTCTAAAATGTCCTCTAATTGGAACCATACAGTAAGAGCGCTTTTTCAGACTGGCTTCTTTTACTTTGAAATAAGCATTTAAGGTTCCTTCACATCTGTTTGTAGCTTGATAGATCATTCTTTCTTTCTTTTTAACTTTTTATTTTGAAATAATTTCAAGTTTACAGATCAGTTGCAAAAATAATGCAAAATGAATACAGAGAACTCCAATGTACCACCTACCCAGATACCCAGATTTACAAACTTTTAATTTTTGCCACATTTGTTATATCATTTTCTGTCTATCTATCTATCATCTTTCATCTATCATCATCTGTCTATCTGCCTTTCTATTTTCTAAACATTTGAGAGTAGGTTACATACCTCATGCTTCTTGAATATTTAATACACCAATTTAATACACTATTGGATTTGGTTTTCTAGCATTTTGTTGAGGATTTTTGAATCTATGTTCATAAGGGATATTGCTCTGTAATTTTCCTTTCTTGTGATATATTTTTGTGGCTTTGGTATTCGGGTGATGCTAGCCTCATAGAATGAGTCAGGAAGTCTTCCCTCCTCAATTATTATTGGGAGGAAGAGTTTAAGATTGGTGTAAACTCTTCTTTGCATATTTGTTAAAATCACTGATGAAGCTATCTGGTCCAGCACTTTTCTTTATTGGGGGATTTTTTTATTATTATTACTGATTCAATCTCTTTGCTTGTTATTGGTCCATAGAGATCTTCTATTTCTTCTTGAGTCAGTTTAGGTAATTCATGTCTTTCTAGAAATTTGTCTATTTCATCCAGGTTATCTAACTTGTTGGTGTGTAATTTTTCATAGTATCCTCTTATAATACTTGTTATTTCTTTAAAGTTGCTAGTACTGTCTCTTCTTTCATTTCTGATTTAGCTTTTTGTGTCCTTTCTCTTTTTCTCATTCATTCTAGCTAAAGGTTTGCCATTTTTATTGATCTTGTCAGAGACCCAACTGTTGGTTTCATTGAATATTATTTTTCTATTCTCTATTTTATTTACATTCAAATCTTTTTATTTTCTTCTTTTTAAATTATTTTTTATTTAGTTTGCTCTTCATTTTCTTGTCCCTCCAGGTATGAGGTTAGGTTACTGATTTGAAGTTTTTCTTCTTTTTTATTATAAGTATTTAGAGCTATATTCTCTTTTAACACTAACTTCACTGTAACTCAAAGTTTTTGTATGTTGTGTTTTCATTTTCATTTCTCTCAAGATATTTCCTGTTATCTCTGGTGATTTCTTTTTTGATCCATTGGTTGTTTAAGAGTATATTGTTTAATTTCCACATATTGTTGAATTTTCCAGTTCTCCCTCTGTCATTGATTTCTAGCCTCATGCCATTGTAGTTGGAGAATATACTTTGCATGATTTCAACCTTTTAGAATTTATTGAGACTTGGTTTTTGAACTTACATATGGTCTATCCTAAAGAATGATCTGTGTGTACTTGAGAAGAATGTGTACTCTACTTTAGTTCGATGAAGTGTTCTATATATCTACAAGGTCTAGTTGGTTTATGGCATTGTGCAAATACTCTATTTCCTTACTGATCTTCTGTCTAGATATTTTATCCATTATTGAAAGTGGTGTATCGAAGTCTCCTACTATTAATGTAGAACCTCTATTTCTTCCTTTAAATCTGCTAATATTTGCTTAATATTTTGTGACTTTGTTGTTAGGTACTGTATTAGTCAGCCAAAAGGGTGCTGATGCAAAATGCCAGAAATCTGTTGACTTTTATAAAGGGTATTTATTTGGGGTAGAAGCTTACAGTTACCAGGCCATAAAGCATAAGTTACTTCTCTCACCAAAGTCTATTGCCACATGTTGAGGCAAGATGGCTGCCGACATTTGCCAGGTTCAGGCTTCCTGGGTTCCTCTCTTCCTGGGGCTTGCTTCTCTCCAGGCTCAGCTCCTCTGTTATCTCCACAAGGCCAGCTGTAGACTCTCAGGCAAACAGCTTGTTTCTCTTCCAGGGGCCTTTTCTGTTTCCTCACAACCAAACTCCACTGTGTGCTTACTTCCCAGGGCTCCAGCTCAAAAACTCAGCATCAAAACTCTAACTCTGTCCTTTGCCATGTCTTTTATCTGTGAGTCCCTACCCACCAAGGGGCGGGGGCTCAATGCCCTACTGACATGGCCAATCAAAATCATAATCATAATTTAATCATGACCAGAAGAACACAGCAGTTTATAAACATAATCCAATATCTATTTTTGGAATTCATAAATAATGCCAAACTGCTACAGGTACATATATGTTTAAAATTGTTATATCTTCTTGAAGAATAGACCCTTTTATCAATATGTAGGTCCTTCTTTGTTCCTTTTAACAGTTTTTGACACTTAGATCTATTTTGTTTGACATTAGTGTAACTACCCCTGCTCTCTTTTGTTTACTATTTATTTGGAATATTTTTCCATCCTTTCACTTTCAACCTACTTGTGTCTTTGAATTTAAGATGAGTCTTTTGTAAATAAGATATAGTTGAATTGTGCTATGGTATTCATTCTGCCAACCTCTGCATTTTGACTGGAGAGTTTAATCCATTACATTTAAAGTAACTACTGATAATGCAGGGTTTATATCTGCCATTTTACACTTTGGCTTTTGTATGTCTTACACCTTTTTTCATCCCTACAATTGCTGCCTTTCTTCTGCATTTAGTTATTCTTTTGTAGTGAACTCTTCAGAATACCTTCTTATCTTCTTCTTTATGTATCTCTCTGGTATTTTCTTTGTGGTTATCATGGGGCTTAGGTCCTAAATCTATAACAATCTTATTTGGTTTGATGCCAAATTAAATTTAATAGTGTACACAAACTATGCTCTTATACCCCTCTGTACCCCCAGCTTTATGTTATTCTTGTCAAAAATTACATATTTATACATTATGAGTCAAAATCCATAGATTTATCATTACTTTTTATGCATTTGCATTTTAGATCCTATAAGAAGGATAAGATTGGGCTACAAGACAAAAATATAATAGTACTTGCACTTATATTTACTCACATCATTACCTTTACTGGAAATCTTTGTTTCTTTACATGACTTCAATCTATTACTAGTGTCCTTTTCTTTCAACTTGGATGACTCCCTTCAGTATTTCTTGTAGGGACAGTCTGGTGTTGACAAACTCCCTCAGCCTTTGTTTATCTGGGAATGTCAATCTCTCCCTAGAAATGAAAGACAGTTTTGCTGGGTATAGAATTCATGGTTGGCAGTTTTCTCCTTTCAGCACTTTAAATATGTGATCCCGTTGTCTTCTTGCCTCCCTGTTTTCTGATGATAAATTGGCATTTAGTCTTATTGAGGATCTCTTGTACATGATGCAGTTGCTTCTCTCTTATGGTTTTCAAGATTTTCCCTTTGTCTTTAGTGTCTGACAGTTTGATTATAATTTTTCTTGGAGTGAGTCTTTTTGGGTTCATTCTGTTTGGAGTCTTTTTGGGTTCATTCTGTTTGGAATTTGTTTCTTAGATATGTATATCCACATCTTTCATTAAATTTGGGAATTTTCAGTCATTCTTTTTTCAAATATTCTTGCATCCCTTTTCTCCCATTCTTCTCCTTCTGGGACTCCCATAATGCATATATTGTTACACTTAATGGTGTCCCACTGGTCTCTCAGGTTTTGCTCACTTTTCTTAATTCTTTTTCTTTCTGCTCCTCATACTAAATAATTTAATTGTCTTGTCTTCAAGTTCATGGGTTTTATTCTCTGTCAGCTCCAATTTTCTGTTCAACACTTCTAAGGAATTTTTTTATTTATTTCTGTACTGTGGTCTTCAGCTCTGTTTATTTCCTTTTCATAATTTCCACCTTTCTATTAATATTCTCCTTGTGGCCATCTAGTGTATCTTTAATTTCCTTTAGATCTGTGTCTATATTTTCCTTTAGGTCTTTGAACATATTCCAGACAAGATTTTAAAAGTCTTTTTTTGGAATGTCCAAGGTCTGGTCCTCCTCATTAATGGTTTCCAATGAATTGTCTTGTTCCTTTCCATGAGCCATTGTTTCCTGTTTCTTTGTATGTCTTGTAATCTTTTGTTGCACAGTGGACATTTGGCTATTTTAATGTGTTATTTGTGGAATTCGGTCATGGAAGTACCTGTTCCTTAAGCTTATATCCAGCTAGCATTATGATAGAGATTTCCTTGAATGTCAGGAGCTAATAAAAACACCAGAGCAAATAAAAAAAAACACACACACACACACAACCTTTCCCAGTCTTTGCAGATTGGCCTGTGCAAGTGTCCTCCTTCAGAGCTTAGTCATCATAACAATAGGTCAAAGAACAACCCAAAGCAAAAACATAGGGTCCTCCTGGCATTTTTGCACATGTGTCTTGTCCTGGTTATGTGTGCATGACCATATTAATTCTGTTGTTTCCATGTATCAGAATGTTTTCTCTTCCTCTAAGAAACAGTAGAGGCTATATTGTATGTTTTAAAGCCAGTGATCTTTTGCACTATGCAGCTGCAATTCAATTGCCTTCTTACCACATTTAAGCTGCTCTGTGGGTCACCTCTACATTCTGGACAAGTTCTGGGACAGCAAGCCTGTGATAAGCATTCTGGTTCAGTCCTTCAGGCTGCCAGCAGGCAGATTGGTACAGATATACCTGTATGCTAGCATGTGCATAAGGACATGATACCTCCAAAAACAGGAGAAACAAACCATGAAGAGAGACAAGCACTGGAGACTCACTTCTGTGATCAGCAGGTTATGAATAGGCCAAAAGCCCAGGACCAGAGGCATACTGAAAGCAATGCCCATAGTAGCACTACAGCTTATAAGTAAGATGCTAAGTTTTAGGCCAGTGGTAAGGTGTCAGTGCTGAACTAGATACTTCCTCATTAAGTGTCTGAAACGAAGCCAAATGATCATGCATTAATGGCACCACCTGGCTTCTAGCAGAGGCAAACATAAATTGAATCTGGAGGAATGCATCTCTAATTTAGTCCTGAAGAATCTTCACAGCTAAAGATTGAATAATTTGGAGTTCAAATGATCACCAAGCACAAAAGTGAACAAGCCTGCATTGAGGAAAGTGA
>JAQZBX010018225.1:11630-27712 GCA_029593785.1 Cabassous unicinctus | reverse complement strand
GCTCTGCTCAGAAAAGGATGAAAAATGGGGCTTGATCCAGCCATTTAAAGGATATTTCCCAATATTCAGGCACATGGCTTTTATGATACTCAAACATGGCTTAGAAACTTGCGTTTTGGTTTGAAGGCAGGTCATTAAGTGAAATCATTACATTGCTTTCCCTGCCTCTCTTTCTCTCTCCATTTTTACTCTGGCACGTTCCCGGCTTTTCCTTGGCTTCTGATTTCATCCCTTTTTTAGATTCTCTGTGCCTTCAGTAATTTATGTGCAAGATATTTTCCCAACCTCCAAATGTTTTTCCATTTGGCAAACCGTGTCCTGAAGCCTCCACACAATGGAACTGTAGAGTTCACTTACACTAGAAAACATAGGCTTGGTTAACAGAAAAGGCTAACCAGGGGACGTGGGGACGTGGGTGACTCTGGGTGCCAGGGCCTTTACAGACTCATCCTCCAGGCCACCCCCTGGGGTTGCAGAGGTGGGGAGGGGGCTTGGAGGGGAGGCGTGTCTTTTCCAGGTTGCCAAAGATGCTTGGCTTCAACCTTCCTTGTCTCCGAAAAGGAAAGAATTCCTTCCAAGCCCCTTTCTCGTATAGTTTTTGGAAGCTTCAGGACAACTCCTGAGGTTTCTACGTGAGCAGCTATAAATCGAGTGGTTTCTTCCAGGTCTGCTATCCCTGCAATATTGCTGGGAATAGTTACTGAATATGTTAGTCCTGAGCTGTTCTTGTTAGGAAAGAAAATCCAGACCTCCCTCCCAGTAGGGACAGATGTTACTCTTGGGAATTGAAACTGGGGGTGGGGTGGGGCATGTCATAGGAGACTTTCTAATAGTTCATCCAGGTGACCTGCCCCAATAGTGTTTTCATTCCAAATCGTGGATTTAGGATGAAGGCAAGAGTTAAGGCTGATGCCTTTTCCTAGATGCTGTGCTCCTCAGCTTCTCCCCCAGGACTCTAAATAAGCCTGGCTGGGCTGGGCTGCTCTCCGAGACACACGGGGTTAACGGGCTGGGTTCATGTCCACCACTCACAAGGTGTAACTAGACAGCATGCTGGCTTCTGCAAAATGAGTGCTAGCCATTGAGTAACTGGCACGTTTTTTTCTTTCAAAATGGTTGCAATGACACAAACTCCCTATATTTCACTTTTTTAAAAGGTGGAGTGCTCTCTCAACTTTTGACCCAGTAATCTGTTGATTTAATAAGCAAATCAAAGACAGAGAGTCACTCTAATAAGAATAGGGCTTTGGGTGAGTCTTTTTTTTGAGGGTTTATTTTGCTTGGATAGCATTTCCTTAACTCGTTGAATTCCTTGGGCCCTATGTGGGAGAGCCAAGAGGACATGGGCTGGTTAATTAGTCCAGTGAACCACGCATGAATGAGGAAGCAAGCATGTCCATTAAAAAAAAAAAAAAAACACATGAAAATCATAGTACTGAAGATTGATTGGCTCTGGGAACTCATTCACTGGGATGTATTTTTAGGCTTTTGTTTATCTCCCTTGATTGATAATGTAATTATCAAAAAGCGTTAGAAAATAATAGCCAACTGGTGAGAAAAGGAACAGTTGGAGGAAGCAAAGCAATGGAGGGAAAACATCCACAGATTCTACTTCAGGCTTTCCCAGGAAACGCCATGGAAATTCATCTTCCCTTTCTCCTTTCCCTTCTTCGAGGGGCTGGCCAGGGTTCTCCCTGGATACAGCGCCCCCATCACACAGTATCTGAGTAGCCCCCCCAGAAAGGCTGCTCTGGTCTCGCCCACCAGCTCCCTCCCCCTTTCCTCACCTTTTCTCTGTCTTTTCCACTCTGAAGTCTGCCCCCGGCCAACCAGAATCCCAGCAGATGTTTGCATTTTATGAGCCAAATGGGAGCCTAAAGGATCAACCAAATACCAGCCCCACTGAGAGGTGGAACCCAGCCATTTGACTTCAGGAACACAGAACGCAGACCGGTCCAGCAGCACCCGGGGCTTCCAGGGAGCAGAAGGACAGCTAGATAATTAGCTGGCACAGCCTGCAGGCTGGCCCGTTGCACTGCCCTTCTGAAGAGCACACAGAGGCTTTCAGTGGTGGCTGGGGACGACGGGCAAGACCCTTCCATGAGTCCACCTCCCTGGCTGGCAGTCCTGGTCCGTGACGACCTCTCCTCATGCCAGAGTACCATGTGGCACCCTGACTGTGGCTCCCAGCACAGGGATGGGTGGGAGGGTAAGGACCACAGCCCCTGAACTAGCTTGGAAGCGCCAGGCTAAGTAGATACCAGAGCCCCCACACCACGGTGGGGCCAAACAAGGAGACTGGACAGTGTGGGGTGGACAGATGGAAGATGGAGGTTTCAGTCTCAGCTCCACCGTTTACTGCCATATGCTTTTGGCTGTGTTGGTCTTTAATGCCTCCAAGGCTTGGTTTCTCCATCAGCAATATGGAGATTAGAATACCTGCTCTTGGAATTCCTGCCAGAATTAAATGATAGTTAGCCTGCCGGCTAGGGGCCTGCTTGCCCTCAGATCCATTCCTCAACCTTCCCTGCTCTGCCCTACGACAGGGTGCTGGGGAGGGAAGAGGTATTTCTTTCCAGCTCTCTCTGCCTCAGGTGGCTTCTACAGCATCAGCTTCCTCTCCTGCACCTCTGGAAGCTCCCATAATGGTCTCCTCCTTTGTCCCTTCAGCCTGAGGGTGACCGCACTGTCCCCTTCTCAGCTCCTCCATCACCATAACCGGTTGTTTTCATTGAGCTCCCTTGGTTGTACATGCCCGAGGTGCTTCCTGGGTGGACCTTGGCTGGCAGAGTAGGAGCGTGTAAGCCTGCAGCACACCTAGTGGGGAACAGGCCTTCTGAAGGCACCAGGCCATCAAGTGGAAGCAGGGACTGGCTGTTCCCCTGGTTCTTCTCCCTTGAGCATCAGCTCCTGGACTTTAATCATGAGCTCAGGATCTTCCTGAGCCAGTTGTCAATCTGAAACAATTTCCAGAGGTGTTTTTCAGCTTGGGGCTTTATAAAGGCTGAAAAAATGAGATAAGAGCCATGCAAATTGTTATCATATATTTGTTTAACTAAAAATATGTGCCATAGTAAAAGATATCCAGTGGGCTTCTGATGTACCTCCCATTTACTCTTTCTCAGGACCCTTTAGGCATTGTGGTCCTGTGTGTCTGGACTGCTGATCTGTTCCACACCAGGTAGACCTTTGCTCGTTTTTGGGCCGTATTCTCTGTTTCAGGGCGTGCATGTTGGGAGTTGTCTTATCACTGCACTGTTAAGCAGCTCTAGTAGCCATAAAGCTGCCTGCTCCGCCGGCCCCCAGTTGTGCTCTCCCTTTGCTGCTGTTTCTCTCTGCCTGCGCTAAGCCTTCTGGTTTGGCTGTGCTGTGGGACGGCGACGATTGCACTCCACACCCTTTGGCAGGAAGAGTCACTTCCTGATTGAGGTCAGAATTGAAAGTGGATTTCTCCATTGAGCAGAGAGATGGAGGCCTGAAGCTCCCGGAGCAGTGTTATTAATCAGCTGCTCTCCCAGCCCACTGCCCTGGCTCAGGGGCCAGCCCTGCTTAACCATTTCCTGCCCAACACCACGAGCTGTGTGAGCTGGGAAGGATTTCCACCTGCCGATTCTTATGTCTTGTGAACCACCATTGTTGGGTTATTGATCAACCTGCTTCTGCCATGTGGGGAGAACTCAGAGCCCAAGATGTACCGTGACGGTAATAAAGTCTGAAGTTCTAGACCGAAGTCTGGAGGAGAGAGGCAGGGGCTGAGGAAGTGAGGACGGCAGCGTCCTTGCTTGAGGAGCATGTTTATTCCGTCCATCTTCCTCCCCGCCCTCATCCCCACAGGCAAAATCATGTTATCTCATCTCAAACGGACAGGACTTGAAAAACATTCTTTTTGGGTAAGGCTACTCTCCCCCCCTTTGGCTACCTGAATTCCATGTAATTCCTATTGAAAGTATAGTCACCAAAGTAACGTGGAAGTATTTTAATTCTGTGAGGTAGCCTGACCTCACCAATGACGCAGTGCACTTCCGTGTACGGCTGGGAATTCTTAGGCTTAGGATGCTTGGTATGCCAAATCCTCTTCATTTTCCCTCCTGCCACTTTGGAATCACCCCTTTCAGGCACGTTCATGAAACACAATATTTTAGGGCTGGAAAGAACTTTACTGTTCATGTTGCTCAATGTCCTCATTTTTTCCCAAATCGGGAACCAAGGTGTAGAGTGGAGCTGAGGACTTGTCCAGTGACAGAGAGCTGGTGAGTGGCAGTAGCAAGGTGAGAACCTGGGTGTTTATGGACTCTCAATCGAGTGCTCCTTCCAGCAGCCAACATGGCAATTAAAACCAGCTAAAGTGTCTGCTGCCTTGTGGGGTGTTAGTTGTGCTCCACAGATGCTCAGAGATTAATGGTGTGCTGGTAAATGATTAGCTAGGGGTTCTGGGGGGAAAGAGTGTTTAGTATAAATTTCACCGATACAAAGAATGTGCAGCACCAAACTTACAAATAATAAAATATGCAACGCTGTTTATTATAAATTCCATAGTCAGTTGATTCTCACAGACTGCTTTCGTTGATTTTTGCTGAATTCTTGGACCT
Organism: Cabassous unicinctus; assembly: GCA_029593785.1. NCBI lineage: Eukaryota > Metazoa > Chordata > Mammalia > Cingulata > Chlamyphoridae > Cabassous > Cabassous unicinctus. Next base: position 23,123 of record JAQZBX010018225.1, on the reverse strand, counting down.
GTTCCTCATTGTAATTGATGAATGAGTGTAGTTCTCACAGAAATGTTGAGCAGTATTTTCTTGTATGTTAATGTTTAAGATAAAAGTAAACTCACAGAAACATAGGTTGGAATTTGGCTCATTCGTCAATGACGTGAGTGGCTTCTTTTCTAAATTAGATATTAATTAGACAGATATTCTAAAGTAGATAGTGGTCTTCAAGCACTGGAAGAATATCCCCTCAGTTTTTTGGTGCTGCTCATAACGTAATGGCTCAGAGATGATGCACTTTTAAATTGAATCTGCATTAACATTTCCCATCACTCTCTTAAGTCTAGTGCAAATCAATAAATCAAGCCCTGATTTGTAGCCTCTGCTGATTTCTGTGGTGTAGCTACTACGACCTGGACCCCTTTCAAGCTATCACCGTGCTGTCACTGGCCTTGGGGTGGGAAGATATGTGCAGTACCATGTTGTTATTTAGTAATCCCACCATGCAGATGGAATAGATAATAGTAAAATGTAGTAAAATAATTAGCAAGTGATCAGTTTTGAGTATTTATTACCTTTATTTTCTAAATTTAATTAATTGTAAGTGTATATGATTTAATTTTTAGCAATGTCTGTATTTAACAACTGGCTCACAAAACTGTGAACGCTTAGGTGCTGTCTGTGGCCCACCACTGGCAGAGGATGACTGGGGTAAGGCTTCCCCTGGCTTTGCTGCTTCTCCATGGACATCCAAGGCCACCAGGCCAAGGAGACCAAGCCGATGACAGTCTGGGTGGGAAGGCACGGGCGGACTCGTGCCGAGGGGAGAGGGGAGAGTTTTGGTAACCGCAAGTATTTGGGAGAGGGGGGGCATCTTTCCAAAATCTACTGAAAGTAAACAGTTTTTACTAGTAGTTGAGGAAATTCAAAGGAAAAAAGGGAGCAGGGGAAAGAGAAATAAGATGGAAATCTAACATTAGGTTAAAATGTCCTTTACTAAGGAAGTGATTTGCAGACACAACATTCCAGGCCTGCTCTTGTGGCAGCTCCTTGACTCGTGGCTTTCTCGGCCCTCCCCCAGGCGTGCCGTGGTGGACACGGTGCCCTGGCCCCTTGGGCATTCCCTTTTGAGGGCTTGACCTCTTCTTTGGAAGGAGAGGATGAGATTACCAGTGCTTTGGATCCATTTTTGGATCAAATGAAAACCGCAGGCTAATCCTTGGTGTGTTCTTCTCCCCTTACAGATGCTGACCTCACCGGATGGGTGGGGCTTCAGACCTCTCACTGTCCCAGCCCTGGGTTGGGACGCAGAGCCACATGCTGCTCACGGGACTTGCAGCGGCCCTCCTTGCCGCCAGCAGTGCTCCTAGAGCACCTGGAGAAGCCCTACCCACCTTTCCAGGTGGATGCCCGCAGGCAGAGAGTCCCACTCTTTACCCCACGGCTCCTGTGCTCACCTCAGCCACGGCATTGGTTGAATATGCTCCATCTTTTTGTACACTTGTACACAGTTCCCAACAGGACTGTGGGCTCCTTGAGGGAAAGGATCTTCTCTTGTCAGTGCCTGGGGCATAATAGGTCTCTATATCTTAGACCCTAGGCATTTCGTATAGCGCTTCTCAGACATCTGTGCATAAGAGTTACCTGAGGAATGGTTAAAATGCAGATCACCAGGCCCCAGACCCAAACGTTGTGAAATCTGTATCTTTAATACAATCATGTGATTCTGATGCATATAGTCCACAAACCGTGCTTTGAGAAATACAAACTTGTTCAAACTTTTTTTCACTGGGCAGGTGGGGAAACAGAAGAGTAGAGATTCTGTGACCTGCTTTGGGATGCTTAGCTACTTAGTTATGGAAGATCATGATGCTTTCAGATTGAACCGTATTAAATGATCATTAATCTAATTAAACAAACCACAGCCGTGCTGGTGATGACTACATCTATTAGGAATATTAAAAACACCTTGAACTAAAATCATCGCACACCCCATTTTAAAGCAGCGACAAGCCTGTCTACAGTCAGCTGCCTCTGCTGAAAGGCCACACACACGGAGCCCAGAAGGCACCCTCCTCCGTGACTGGGAGTATCCCCTTAGAATCTGGAGTGTTTTCTCCCCAAGGTTCACACAAATCCCTTGGTGACTTCTGCCTCAGAAGTGTTATTTACCTCGGTGGCTATCACAAGAAGCTGTTTGCCAGATGCCCTTTTTCCAGCAGAGTGTCCTTCTGAGCCTCAGTTTGCAGCAGACACAGGTCCCTAACCTAGAGCCAGTGTTCGGGTGTGGGGTTCACGCCTGCTTTTATGAACATATCCTCTTTTCATCTGATAGTTGTTTGGCAAGTGCTGGTTCCTCCCTTGGGCAGCAGGTGTCACCGAGAGGGCTCGTGACTATCCCCGTGGCCTGTCAGGAGCTGGGCAGACACCCACTGAGGGTTACACCAGCCCCTCAGCTTTGGGCGTCCTGGGTTCCGGCGGAGGGGCTGCCAGGGAAGGCCGGGAAGGACAGAGCGGGGCGTCCGGTCAGTTCCTGGCACGCAGCCGCATTGCGTGGTGTGATTCTGTGATAGAAAACGGGCAGGAGCGCCGCTTCTCGGCCACAAGGTGTCAGCAGTGGGCTGGCCAGGTGGTGCCCTGGGCGCAGGCCCGAGGAGGAAAGCCTCTTTGGAAGTCCTTGGTGGGGGAAAGCGCCTTTCTGGTTAGTAAAAGACCCTCCCTCCGTCTTGCCTGTGCACTGGTCACGTGCCTCTCTCTTCCTTCAGTGGCATTGCCACTGCCAGGCCTCTTGACCAAGGCTGAACTGCCGCCTGAAGAGGCCCACCCAGGTGGGGAGTCAGGAAGACGCCACCGGAAGTGATGACGTGGGGGGGGGTCTGTGCAGACAGAATAGAGAAGGACGCTTTTTGTAAAATAAAGAAAAAATCTGGATGTGTGTTCTGGCTTGTCTGCTTACCAGCTGTGAATTTGAAGTCTGGGTTTGCTTCTCCATCTGTAATATGGTGTTTTTCCTATTTTTCAAATGGCAGTCTTCACAGGATTGTTATGTGGATCAAATGAGATCAAATGACGTGCAAACCATGAGGTACTATATTCATGGTGGTGCCGTGGTTGCGGTTTCATTCTTTTGACCTGAGCTGTGTCATAGAGCTTCCTTCAGACTAGAGGAGCAGAAATTTAAGCAGGAAGAAGTGACCACTCTTCTTGGAGCGGGTCATATGGAGTTTCCTATATTAGCTGCCAGCCATTAACTCCCCGTCCAGCCTGATAGCTTCATCTTCCAATTAGATTCTTCCTGGAAACCTTTCCATGGCGCGTTTCCAAGTGGAAAACTGGCAGTGGATGTTTGCTGTTCCTTCTTCACTGAGCCTGCTTTTCCATATTGGAAGAAGATGAAATGCGCATTTCAAAATTTAAGTTTTTCCTGCAGGACACTATCCCCAGTGGTGGAATGATGGAGAAAAATATTAGATGAAGTCAGGGGATAACTGAGTAACATACTGATTTATAAACTCATGGAATAACATGAAGGCGGTTTTTCCACTGGTGGGGCTATTTATTATGTCCTTGCTGGCCAGATCCCAGAGTAGAAGAGGCGTTGGTCCCAGAGCAATAGAAGTAGCAGGAACCAAGTTTCTCCGTTGCATCTCTTTCAAAACACAGAACTCAGCTGACGTGGAAATCCAATCCAGTCATAGAGCTCAAGACTTGCTTGCTTATTACTAGATGGGGTGAATGGGGATGGAGCAAACCGTACCCCTGGGGTGATGGCAAAGGAGAGATGAGACTGTTGCCACTGGTCATTGTTCTGTGGACTTTTTTGTGGCTCATCTCTGGATGGAAATGAAGTACCCTGAAAATATCCCATGGAAACCTCTGCTGGGATTTTTATTGAAATTTTACTATTTTATTAATTTTTGAATAAGTGATATCTTGATGATATGGAGCTTTTCCACCCATGAATATAGTTTGTCTTTCTACTTAATCAATTTCTCTTTTATATTGTCTATGAAAACTTTTGTATCTTTATAAAGGCCTTGCACATATTATGTTAAATTTGTTATGAGATAAATTATATTTTTATTGCTATTGTGGTATCTTTTAAAAAGTCTACATTTTCTAATTGTTTGTTGCTGGTATATAGGCAAATATGTTATATATATGTGTATTGATATTATACCCAGCAACTTGGCTGAAGCCTTATTAGTTCTAATAGTTTGTCTGTTGCCCTGGATTTTCTATGTAAACGATCCTATAATCTCAAATAATGCAGTTTTAGTTTTTTCTTTTTGATCCTGATATATTTTATTGTTTTTCTTCTCTTGTGATACTGATAACATTTTGAGGTCATCCTCCTTTTTCTATTTTGGAATAATTTTAGATTTACAGGAAAGTTGCAAAGATAGTACAGAGTTCCTATATATTCCTCACTCTGTTTCCCCTATTGTTAACATCTTACTTAACCATAACACATTTGTCAAAACTAAGAAACCAACACTGGTATATCAGTATTAACTAAACTCAAGACTTTATTTAAATTTCACTGGTTTCCCCACTAATGTCCTTTTTTTGTTCCAGAATTCCATCCAGGGTTCCATACCGTGTTTAGTCATCATTTTCTCCTTAGTCTCCTCTGTCTAGGACAGTTTCTCAATCTTTCTTTGTTTCTTATGACCTTGAGAGTTTTAAGGAGTACTAGTCAGGTATTTTGTCATATGACTTTTGATTTTGGGTTGTCTGATGTTTTTCTCATGATTAGACTGGGTTATGGTTTTGTGGGAATAATACCACAGAGATGAAGTGCCCATCTCATCAGATCATATCAGAGGTACATGGTTCATTCTAGCCTTCCCCCCATTGCTAATCTGTAACTTCCCTCTCCAACAGAGGGAAACCTAGCTCCTACCATCTACCATCTATTACTTACCATGGGAGTAGTTTAAATGTGCCACCATTAAGCTTGTTGTAGGTTTTTTGATAGCTATCCTTTATTAGGTTAAAGATGTTTCTTTCTACTCCTAGTTTGTTAAAAAATAATTTTATCTTGAATTATTAAGTCATATATTTTAGGTCAATTTTCTATTGAGATGATATTATGAAATATTAAACTCTCTTTGCATTTTCTGGGTCAAACTCTACTTGGCTATAACATTTTTCTTATATTCAACTGAAGAACATGATATTGCTATCTTTGTAGGCCAAAAAAAGGTTGAATATTGTCAACCCAATGCATTGGTAGATTCTGTTTGCTGAATGATTTGTTTAGGATTTTTGTATATATGTTCCTCAGTGACTGAGGAAGTTTATAAGCATGAAGATTATTATCTCTAGACAGAAAGGAGATGAAGAACAAAGGGGAGTGTTGACTTTCCTAGAGAGGAAGAGGAAGCATTTTGGTGTATTCAAGGTGAGTTCCCCAGTCTACCTAATAGCTGCAAAAACTGCTATCATTTTAATATTGAGGTCCTCCCCACAGCCTCACATACTATCTACACACATCCCATAGAAGAAGGATGGGGGAAGGGAACCATGAGCTTCCCTGGGAGATGTCTCCATGCTATTTAAGATATTTAGACACAGAAAAGCTCTGCATCCTATGGACATTGAGGTGGACTTTTATTTCTGTTTCCCAGCCTTCCTTCCTCCCTTCCTCAGATGGCAGCACACCTTCTTCCTTTAAAGAGTTGCTCCACATGCCTATGTCATGTGAGTCTGACTCCTCCCTCACCACAAAGATGGGCATGTAGCCCAAGCTGGCTGTGGTGGTTTGAAACTGTATATACCCCAGAAAATCATGTTCTTAAAACATTCCTGTGGGTGTAAACCTATTGCAAGAAGGACCTTTTCATGAGGTTACTTCAGTTAAAGCACGGCCCAGGGTGGTCTTAACCTTCTTACTGGAGCCCTTTATAAATGGGATGAAGACAAAGAGAAAGGCCAGGGAAGCAATGAGCTGAAAGCAACAAAATCCAGAAGAGAAGGGAGAGACCACCAGATGCCGCCATGTGCCTTGCCATGTGACAGAGGAGTCCAGGATCACCTGCAGCTGGTCTCCAGAAAGAAAGCATCACCTGATGATGCCTTGATTTGGACATTTTCATGGCCTCAAAACTGTCAGCTTGTGAGCTAATACATTCTCATTGTTAGAAACCAACACATTTCATGGTATATTGCTTTGAGCAGCCTAGCAAACTAAAACACTGGCCAATTAAAAAATCCTGTTCCCTGGCTTTACTGGCTGGTCCAAATGGCAGACAGGAGACTTAAGAAGGCCCAATTAGAGTCCTTCCATGATATAAAATGTGCTGAATCTCCCTTTCTTACCTCTCGGATCTTAAGCTGGAATCATATAAGTCTGGAACTGTTTCATGCCAGTTCCCTTTCTTCTGTCCTGTCTGCTGGAAGGAGATGTTTGAAGGAAGACAGAATGAGATTGACACAGAGAAGCTAAAATGGCAAACTGAGAGATGGTCCTGAGGATATATTTTGAGTCCCTGGATAAACCCCATCCTCTCCAGTTAGCAAAGCTATTAACTTCCTCTTTTTAAGAATTGTTTATTGTGGTAGCATGCATACATACAACACAAACTTTCTCAATCTAATTACTTCCATGTGTACAAATCAGTGATATTAATTACACAATATTATGCTACCATCACTATCATCCATTGCCAAAATTTTTTGTCACCTCAAACAGAGACTCTGTACCCATGAAGCAATAACTCCCCACTCTCCTCACACCCTAGACCCTGGTAAACTCAAATCTACAATCTGTCTCTATGTACTTGCTTATTCCAACTGTATAATGCTAGGAGGAGAAGAACTATATATGATAACAAAGATCAAGACCAATGTCCAGTGAGCAAAATGTGACTTAGATTTGGTTTTTTTCTTGAGATACATAATGTGGATTTAAAGTCCATTTCTTCACAGAAGGCTCAGAAAAGTAGAGTGATTTCTCTAAAGCCAAAGAACAAAGTATTTTGAAAATATCTCAATGTTTTTCTGATACTAAAAAAACACAAACAACATTAAAACGTACAAATAAAAATTAAGAAAACAAAGATCATCTGAAACCCTGTCATTTAGAGGTAACCAGGATTTACATTCTCATGTATATCCCCCAGATTTATTTCATCAAAGAACAAGCTTAGGAGCTGAATCCAGACCAGAATCTATGTCTCTTGGTCCCTTTTATGAATATTTAATGTTTGCTTTTATTTATTATGACAGAATTCAAGCATATGAAAAGTACAGAAAATAATGTAACAAACATTCATGAACCCATGATCCACATAACAAAGGTTAACATTTTTTCCATATTTACTTCAGATACTTTTCTTTTGAATAAACACAGTGTTGCAGATGGATTGACTCCCCCCTAGAGATAACCACTATCCCTAAGTTGGAAGTATCTGTCACATTCTTTTAAAAATATTTGTGTGTGTATTTATTTGCATGCTTAAGCAATATATAGTATCTTTTTGTGTGTTTCTTAAGATTTACATAAATGGTATCAATATGTCTGTCTCCTTTGCAACTTTCTTTCACATACCACCATATTTTTAAGATTTGTCCATCTTGATACATCTATGTAATTTTAGTTCCTGTATAATATTCCATTGAATAAGTACATTGGAGTTCATTTATCCATTCCCCTGTTGATAGAGCTTTAGGTTATTTCCAATGTTAGCTATTTCACACAATGCTACCATGAGCATATTTGTTCTTGACTCTTGTGAACACTGTGAGAAATTCCAGCGGGGGAATTATGGGGTTGTAGGATGGGCACATCTTTAACTTTATCATGTGTTGCCAAATGGGTCTCTAAAATAGTTGTACACTCTACATTGGGTTCAGCTCATGGTCACCCAGATCCATAAACTCACTTGATTTTCAGTCAGAGTGGCTCTAACCACAACATGTACTGTTCCCACCGAGCCACCGCCCCTGTTGCCAAGGACCAGGGGCCTCTCCTGGTCCCTCGTGCTGCTTGTGGTAGATTGTAAAGATGCCTGCAATGGCTCCTTCCATGACCCCTTGCAGTGTGGCTATCCCTTCCTCCCGTCAAGAGGTAGAAACTCTTTCCACTCCCCTTGAATCTGGGTTGGCCTTATGACTTCTTTGACCAATAGAATGTGTAGGAACGGCCTTGTGTGACTTCTGAGGTTCAGCCTTGAGAGACCTCGCACCTCTGATCTTCCCATCTTGGAACATGGTGCTGCAAAGGACACCGAATGTGTAGCCATTGGTCTCCCAGGTCAAATGCATTGCCCTGAAAAGGAAAGATTGGGACCCTGTGACTTGGAATGGGGACATTTGGTTGGAAGAGCTTAAGAATTTCCAGCCACCAATTCTGCTTAACTCTCCAGGCCAGCTGCAGCAGACCTCTCCTACTGGGCAGAGGAAAGCAGCTTCCCTTTGCCCGGAGGTAACGTAAAGACCTGGTCTGAAGCTTCACAAGAAGGTGCTTGGATTCCTTACGATCTGCTCCCTAGCCCTACCTTGCTGACTCTGGGCCATTAACAACAAGAGTCAGATCTCAGCATAGCTAAATGGGGACATCTAGTTTCCACATCAGGAGGAAAGAGCCAACACCCCAAGGGACTGCAATACCTGGCTAAGTCTGCCGGCAGGAACCAGAGCAGCAGCTGGGGAAGTGGATCATGGAGGGCTGGACTGGGGAGCGTGGGCTATCAGAATGGACAAGAAAGACTTCATTGCAATGGGTCACTCACCTGTGCCTCTGGAGCCAAAGTTCTAGCAAGGATGCTGATCCTAATGGTTTGCTTGAAGGTGGGATATCATGGTCTACAGTAGGAGAGAGGGAAGCCTGCTGCTCCTGCTGTATGTGTGTGTATAGGTATGTCCACTGAGAAGGTGCATTTCTTACTCTGATACAAGTACTTACTACATCACATGTGTTGGACGTACATGTCCTCATTAAATGCCCATAACCATCCTAAGAGACAGGTTTACTCCCAGCATCCCCGTTTTCCAGCTGAAGATGTTGAGAGATGTGGAATAACTTGTCCAAAGACCCACAGCTAGGAAATGGCAGGGCCAGGAATCAAATCCCCATAGTCTGGCTCCCAAATCCCTATGCTTGGCCCTCCTGCCGCCTCCTTAACTGAGAACTGGCTACTGCAGGAGCCTATACATGAGGTAGAGCAGAGCAGGGGGACGACAGGAGGAAGTTAAAAAGAGCCACTTAAAGTAGCATCTTTGTCACTGTGACTCCAATTTCTTAGGGCTGGCATCAACTCTAGGCTGTGTCCCTATACACAGAGGCGGTAAGGAGTAAGGACACAGTGCTTGCCCACCCAGCCCTGTTTGCTGAAGGCTGGAAGGTGGCCTCGCCCACTCTGCTTCCTCTTTGGTGGATGAATACGGGTGGGAGTTTAACTGATAACCAGAGAGAAGCCCAGTCCAGACAGGGAAATTGGCCTGAATCTTGATCCAGGAGGGGAAGCCCTGCCTAGGCTTTTCCTGGCACCTTCACCCAGCTTTCCTGGGGACTTGTCCAGAGTAAATAAGCCAACTCCCCAATCATAAGGTGGAGAGAGTTCTATTCATCCGACTGGCCCAGACCCCCAGAGCTGGTCCTCTGTGATGCTGGTGGTATGGGAGATGGGAGGGGAGGAGATGATTGGGGGTTGTTAGCTGCTTTAACCGCTGCTGATTATTAGACTCATATTCCAGGTGAACAAGCTGAGGCTCAGAGGTTGCCACATGCCCAGAGCCATGGGACTTGGAAGAGGAGAAGATGGGATTTGAACACTGGTATCTCAGGTTGCCCCTTCTCTCAAGATTCTCTTGGTAGGGCACGTTTTCTGCCAGCTTTTTAGTGACTACTTGGCATCTCCTCACTCTTCCAAGTGTGTTAAATTTCCTGGAATATTAAAGTATCGTTCACCATTTTTTTAAACCTTTTATACTGGCTGCCCTTTGTACTTTTTTAAGTTGTTAAGATACGAGCCACTTTGAGGGGACCCAAGTGGTGCCCTGCAGAGTCAATTCACCTTCTGTGGACAGCAATGAAAACCAAAATTGTCCAAGTCTTAGCTACTAACAGCCAACCAACCTCAGAGAGTCTTATGACTTTCCGTGGAGGTGACTAATAGGAAACGACTTCCATGGGTCTCTGCCCAAAAAGTGTTCCTGGAGTTTGGGTCCTTCCTCCTGCAGGGTGGTGGTGGGGCTGGACAATAGTGTATGCAGCCTGAGGATCCCTGCTGCCAGCACCAAGGAGAGGAGGAGGCTCAGGTCTGGATGATTCTATACTCATTTTGCCTGAACTCTGGGTGATAATACAAGTTTAGCCATGATGATGATGACACATCCCAAAAGGTGATACTCCTTGCAGGTAACATGAGGTTATTGGGAAGACAGAATGGCAAAGCTGAAAGGACCTCTGAAACGAGCCCAGTGGCTTCCCAGATGATTTTTAGACAGTGGATTCCTTTCTTCAGATATATGCATACACCCAACATGTGAAACAGAAAAGGGTGGAGCAGCTCTGAGTGGCCTGTCACCCTCCCCCTTAGCTTCCTCCTCCAGGGACCACGAGGGGCCCCTGAGGAGTTCCAGGTCTCCTCAGAACATCTCTGGCAAAGCACTGACCTGATCCAACTCCTTTGTTTTATGATGAGGGGCCTGAGGCCCAGTGAGGTGATGTGACTCAGCAGGAACCTCCCCGAAGGTGGGGGTGGGAGTCTGGGAAGAAATAGGGGGCTTTCTTATACAGCACGGCCTCTCCCTCTTCTGTGTGCAGTTCCTCAGGGAAATCAGGAAATCACCTGCTGTGACTGGGCAGAGGCTTGCCAGGGCCTGGCTTGGCAGGAGCAGAACCCGAAATCTCCAGGGCTTAGAGGTGACGGGGGTCCCTGGGAACAGGCTCCGCCTCACCAAACGCAAGAGTAGTGGGCCTGGTGTCCCCTTAGCCTCATCAGAACCACTCAGGAGAATCAGGGCCTTTCTCGAGACCAGGCTGCCCTGGTCTTAGGCAATGTGCCTAAGAAAATCTCATACCCTTGGGTGCTCACAGATTGCCTTTGAGCCATCAGCGAGGAATGGAGTGTCAAGCACTGCTGAGTCTGAGCTCAGAGAAGGAACCAGCTTGGTGCCTCCTTCTTGCCAGCTTTAAGCCAGGGTTAGACGACTGCTTTCCCAGGCTCTGGGTTTCCTAAGGCCCTGCCCTGGAGTTTCCTCCAAGCTCTGATTGCATTCTGCTGGACCAGTTAAAGCCCCCAGCTGGGAACTGGCTCACGCCTCTAAAGCGCATAATCAAACATCAGGAGTCCAAATGAAAAAGCACAACTTGGAATTATGTCCAGAGCCTTGACCAGCTTCTCAAGTCATAAATCATATTTCGCTCTTCCAGAACAGCAGGTCCTGAGAACTTCCAGGCACCTCTTGTACAAGCTGTTTCAAGAGCGATCTTAGCATGAACAGGGAGCCAGTCAACAACAGCTAGACTCAAAACCTCCCTGCCTGGGGAGGGAGTCTGTGGGGGGGGGGGGG
>JAQZBX010018225.1:0-11530 GCA_029593785.1 Cabassous unicinctus | reverse complement strand
CCAGGAGACAGGTTTGGAAGGAATTTTCACAAGTCACTGAGGCCCTTGGAAGTGTGTTTTCTGGTGGAAAATGTAAGGCTGTGAGACAAGCACAGAGATGTTCTCACTGGCAGTGGGGGTGGAGGAGGGAAGAGGAGGAAATAAAACACCAAGAAGCAATGCTTCGAGAGCCAAGGCGAGGAAGGATGCAGAGGTACAACTGAAAGGGGAAAAGTGTTTGATGGAAAATGAATAAAGAATAATTCAGCCAGAAAACACAAAGTCCCTCCCAGGGGAAATTATATGCAGCTCTAAGAAATGCTAGGGGCTGGAGGATGAGTGGGAAGGGGTGGGGGAGTGGGATGGGGGGAGAGAAAGAGTGGGAGGGAAAAATGTCATCAACAACTGGAATGAGGGAGAGAGACTCAGCACATACACACAACACACACACCCCCCAAAAATTTTTCAAATTCATTCCCTCTGGAGCTTTATGAGGCAATAGGAAAAGAAAAAAAAAAAAAAGCTGAACTGGAAAGGCAAGCACTATGGAGATGGAATAGCAGGTCTGTGAGTCCAGGGCTTGTGCTTAGACACTGCGCTGATCCCTGGGAGCCACACAGGGATAGGAAGTGCCCACTGTGTGTTCTCCTGGCTCCCAGATGCCTTTCTCCCAAGCACCTCCTGCTTGTGTTTTTTCACCAAGCCTCCCTTGCCCCCATGCCCAAGGAGCTCCCACAGTACTTCCTGTCAGCTGCATGATACACTCCCCCTCACACTACCTCCCCGTCCACATGGGACAATGACGCCATCTTGGTAGGAGATCAATGGGCTTAGCACCATCTGGTCCTTCTCTGAAGGCCCCACAGGGACAGGGATGGGCAACTATGTATTAACTCAAGCAGAGGAAGTTTGGCAGATGATGCTACTGAATTCAAACACCAGCAAGAGCCTGGGGGTGGGGTGGAAAGAGGTAAGAGGATGGGGGAATTCATGTGCTACTCTAAGAGCACTGTGATGAAACGGGAAGCGAGAGGCCTGGGGGTTAATGGAAGGGGTTAACACTGATTTATTATATCACTGGAGAGCATACTCCAAGGCTGACCAGCAGAGGACCTGGAGTTGGCGGTACTTGAGTTAGCCTTTTTCAAGCCCATGAATTTACTCTCCGATGACATGACAGTGTGTCTCCTGCAGCTAATGATGAACAAAGGAACGCTTTCCTACATCTTTGTGATACACAGTTCAAACCAGCACCAAAAGATTAAGGTCTAGGGCAGAGGTGAGGCTCAAGTGGCTGTAAATTTTGAGGATAAAAACATCGACCTGAATTGCACACAAGTAGCATTTTAGATGTGCTTCTGTTTATCCGGTTTCTGCTAAGGAGAGCCTACTTGTAGATGCAAAATTTTAAAGATGTTATCTTCAGCCTGGAGAGAAAGAAACTGCAATTTGCAGCTTTCTCTAAGAGTGATAACCTTATTAAGTAACGGGATTCGCTGATTAACTGCTGCTAACAAAACATTGTTGCCAAACCTGCTATTCTGAAACCAGCAACAGAGCTACTGTCAGACCCATTCTCCTCTACCGCCCAATCCCAAGGGATTTTACGGAAACATTTCTCATTTAAATAGCCTTCACCTTCCAATATTTTTTATTGCTTCCACTAATCGGTTGATAACTTAGGAGCCATTCCTAGATGGATGTTGAATCAATCTTGGTGGAAAAAGTTCAAGGAGAAAAGTCATTCTCCTTTAAAATAAAAGATTTTTTAAAATGAAAGGAGTAATGGGAAAACGTGCAAGTTCATTGAGCACTAAAATGAATGGAAGTTCTTAGTCAGAGATCAGAAGGGAAGATCTGTCCATGTTCCTTCTGTGTGATGGCACTTTAAATTCCTAGACTCAAGCACGAGCTCACGCAGTATGTGGGAAATTCTCTTTTCTGGCAATGTGCCTAAGAAAACCGACTCCGTTCATGTCTTAAGAATTTCTTTCCCTCTTAGATTCCTAGGAGAGAGACCTGAGGTAGGTCATCATCTTGGTCTCAGCTATTTGAGTTCTCCAAATTCTTCTCTTCCCTGCAGAGCCTGGGTGGATCCTATCAGTTTAGGATTCTCAAGACCGTGGGACGCAAGGCTAGTCATGAACAGGCTGTTGTATTAAATCATAGGTCCATTGGCAACGGGAGCCGACGGGGCCGGGTGGGGGAACCTGGAGCTCTTCTAGTCTAAAGCCTGGGTTTGGAAAGGCCAAGTGACTTGCCCAAGGCCCTCAGCTGGCCACTAGGAAAGTCAGGACGAAGACCCAGATTTGTGGCTTCTGGACCGATCTAGCTCTTGGCTCTTAAGAAGCAGGGCATGAGGCATGTGGAGGTTCAGGTGTGTCGTCACCTGTACGTCAGCTTCAAACCTCGCCTTCATGCTAACTGTGACGTCTAATAGTTCTCACGGCAGAACTGCTTCAGCCCAGGGCAGGCTGCCTCCCTTCCTCATCAAATCCCCTCCTTCCTTTCTAGGCCTGAAAACAGTCAAGTCCTCAGGTGGCCTAATCTATGTTCAGATTTGACAGAAAAAAAAATTGACTTCAGAATTTCTTCCCCATTTGGATGTTCTAAGATAGTTAGGATCCTACAGTTTGTTCGACTGCAGAAAACTAGTAACAAAAATTGGGTTTTTGGAGCTTACGCTTAAATATTGGAGAAGCGCTGACCCAGAGAAGGGAGGAGGACACCTGCAGGTGGATTTTCCTGGGGTGGCTCGGGGACTTCAGGGACATGAGAAAAGCACCTGTGTTGGGGGAGGGGCGAGGTGAGCTTGGAAATGGTTTTGCTCTAGACAAGGCTAGTATTTCCAGAGCCTATGAAGGGACAAGCAAACCAGGGGCAGAGCGCGGGAGACGTCGCAGGAAGTCAGCAGCCTCGGCTCCCCTCCTGCCCGGGCCTCCCCAGGCGTCCCTGCCGGCTTCAGCGAGGCTGCAGAGGACAGGGCGGCAGGAAAGCTTTCTCTCCCCCTGACTGAATTATTTTCATTGTCAGGGATTGTTGCTAAGCACCAGGGACAGAAGGAGGCCCCTGGGGCAGGGAATTGGTGTTAAGGGCAGGATTAAGGTTGGCTCAGAAGCCAGGAGCAGTCATAACCCCCAACAGCGAGGGTCATGGCCCACGGACCAGGGGTAAACGACCCGGGATAGGATACCAGATTCAGCGGAGGTGAGGGGCTGTCGCAGCACCGAAATTCATTTTAACCCCCTGACAACAACAGGAAGCAGACCTTCTTGGCCCTGATTATTGGAAAGAGACCCTAGAGGTGGAGACCCAAGACCAAGGAGGTGGACACTCACCTGGGGGGCTGAGGCAAATCTTCCATTCCTCCCCTGCATCAGGCTGCCCCCTTGTGTTCACAGGTGGAACTAGGAAAGTCAGTGAGCCAGGAGTCCTGGGCTGGTCTGACAAGTCACCCCTGAGCCTGGGCTGGCTGCTCCACAGCACTGAGGGCAGCCGGTGAAAGAGGCCCCTGGGGCAGCTTCCAGGCAGGCCTCGGTGGCCTGGGCTGTCAAAGGGCCACTTTTGAAAGGCTGTCCCTTGTTATCTAATTATGGAATGTGATGAAAACATAATGAACATAAAGTCGTTGATAGATAAAATACATGCAGGCTCGCATACATTTGGTTCTTTATTGAAAATACAGAAATACTTTTTATAGCATTAACAGAAAATACTGCATGGTCTTGGAATCTCAAATTAAAGGTTTAGAAGTCTTATAGAATCGCACCCAGGCTCACAGTACATTTTTGATACATTGCATCAAAAATGAAAGAAAAAAGCACACCCCCCAAATTTAAAATCATTAAGGCTAGTAGGGTTTATTTCATTAAACTGTATCTATCTGACTATAGCATACTTACATCACCATTTAAGGAAATACATTAAAAACAGACACCTAAATAAAAAGAATTGGCCCAAAGGATAAAATTATGATTTTAAAAGAGGCTTTGAAGAGTTAAAAGCACATTTTGACACGATGTCTTAGATATGATAGACTGTTTATTGAAACACTGTACACTGTAAAATTGAGTACATCCAATTCACACCTAAAGAACATGCTATGTTCGGAGACTGCTTATACAAATGAGAGATTTGTAAATATATGCAGTGTGAATACATATGTGTTCACACAGAGATAATGTATCTGTATGAACATTGTGTGATGAAATTATACTAGAGGATAAATAACGTTAATAAACTAAATTTTGAGGTACATGGGGAAAAATTCCTGTTATTTCTAAGTTAGGGGCACGGCATCTTTTTGCATCTTAGTGTAATGCCTATTTGCATTTAACCTAGTTATCTTATGTTTGCATGCTTTGCAAACTGAATTACAGAAGCAAATTGCCTATTACAATTTCCCATTATGTGACACAATTACATACTAACACTTTGAGGTGGGAGGATTGTCCCAATATTAGAAAACACTGATTCCATCATGCTTGCAAAGAGCAAAAATTAAGGAGAAGCTCTTTCCCCAGGTGACAGGGTTTGCTGCTTTTTCTCTCCAGTGTAAATGCTGCTCACCATTACAATGAGTTCTATTCACGGATTCCTAGTCTGCAAAATTAGATCCACGGGTATTAAAAAAAAAAAAATGCTAGGACCTAAAACTGCACCATTTCCTAAGCTCGAAGCTCCACACTCTCGAGCACTTCTGAATAAAGCATGGAAAGTCATGTTCCGGGATTACATTATGTCCATTAGAAATGAAAGCACAATGAATTTTCAAGTAATTAGAATATCTGGGGTATATACCACGGGTCCTCCTTGCACATGTGCTTCAGCACAAACAAATAAAGCACAAACCTCCTCTGGATGCCGTTCTATCAAATTCCCAAACCCATCATAAATACACATGAACATGCACATATACACCCCTAAAATTTCTCATTAGAAGAAAGACCATCTGGGTCGAGAGAGGGGACTGTAGTCTCCCCTGTTTTTATCTTACTGAGATGAGGAAGTGGTTTCCTCCATTCCTGCAGGGTACGGTAAAAGAAAGGCGGCTTTACCAGAGCGAGGCTACAGCTGCCACTATCCCAGATGTAGCCAGATCGGGAAGCCTCCTGAGTGGGCTATTTAGGGTAGAAAAAGTAGAATAAAGAAGTAGAGATATGAGATTAAATCAATCTGAGTTGAAAGAAGGAATCTGAAAATAAACCAGTCAACTTGCAAAACAAAAGGTATAACTCAACCTCACAAGCTCAGAGAACACTGATTCCCACTTGCCAGATAATTACTGCATAGCATAGCTAGTAAAACACAAACCTTTTGGCCAGTGATGCTTTGTGATGTTACATGGCATTTATTATCAAAAAGTTTTTATTGTTAGTGGGAAGTAAAAACAGCAACAAGATATCTATGATGAAATGATTTTATTTCATCCATTTATTCAGTTTTCTTGTGTGTCTAGAATAAAAGTAAATTTATTTACAAATATACACAAAATATAAAAGTCTTTGTATTAATAAAATTACTTCTAGGTATATACAGAAGGGAAAGAAACAATCTCATCAGCCTATGCCTATAAAATTGAAATATTCACAATATAAAGCAACTAATATTTCAAGATTTCTGGAGAATGAGATGAAAGGAGATTTTTTAAAGAATTTGATCCTCAAGTGATCAAAGATATTGCGGGAAGATGACAGCAAATTAAATATTGTGGTTTAGAACACAATGAATAATTAAAGAAATCAAAGTCCCCAAAACACTCTCACACTTGGGCAGAGATATATTCAATTCCTGAGGAGGAAACAATTTTGACTTTTAGAAAGATCTTGATGGTGTGTGATTGTGCTAGATAAAGGCCAGGAGTAGAGAGTCCTCTTTCCAGAATTTTGCTGCCTCTCTTCCTCCTCCAAACCACATTTGCCTTTGGGAAATAGACCATCATTTCCCCCTCCCTAGACACTAGCACTTAATATTGCACACATCTTTGTAGACTTGGTAAATGTCTCAAAACAAAACTTTACCTCCAGAAATGCTTCGGACGTAGGTCATTGTCCCATGTCCTAGATCCTGGCTGGGCCCTCCTCACTTAAACATGAGGCATTGGCCTGCCTTCTGAAATTAGGAGATGCATCATCCATGGGCAATGCTATGTGTTCTATGACAAACTGCAGAATGATCGGAATTGCCACTGGATGTCAGAGTGACTCCATGCAGACTGCAGGAGACAGCATGGCTGGGAGAACCAACTCATGCTTCCCAAAAGTTGTGCCAAGTTGGCTCCAGGTCACTTGGCTGAGGGAGGAGGGGCGTCTCATGGGATGGGTTGTCGAACTTGGGCCTGATGGAGGCTGATGAGATCCATCAGAGAGACATCAGGGTGAGTCACAGAATGAAGCATTCCAAAGGGATGGGGTTCTTGTTCCCAAACTCAAGGACCGGGCTAGAGAAATGGAAAGAATAAGTGGAGATTGGGCAGGAAGTATGACACAGCCAAGGAATGCTGTGGGCGGGTGGAGCCAGGCAAGGGTCAGGGCTGCTGGGCTAGGGAGGGAAGAGCCTACGTGTTTATTGTTGATTTCTCTTTCTACCTTTCCTTGCCAAAAGGCCCTGGAGCTAGTGGAATGGAGAAACAGAAAAGGAGAAATGCAAACATAGAGACCAGGAAGGAAGAATGAAATGGGAAGTAAAGAATAAAGGGAAAGGTTGTCAAAATGGTGCTTATGTGGCCTTTAGGAGGAGGATCAGCAAACATCTCCGTGAGGTCAGAAAGTAGGAGGGGGCAGAAGTTAGAAATCCTAAAGCCGAAGAGGAAGAAGCTAATCACCTGTAGCTACTATTGCAGTATAGCCCCCTGGTCTTTGCTGAAAGTAACTGAGCTGTAAATCCCTTAAAGGTCATCAGGACGACCCTGTCCTTTCCAGCTGAGGAGCTGGGGCATGGGGGAGTAACTCAGAGAGCTTGTTTCTTTTGCACGGCACCACACTGTGCCTCCAGCAGGGTAGTGTAGAATTCGGGGGTGGCACAGAGAAGGTGCTACACGGGCAGTGAGCTGTCCGGGTGTCCCCTAAGGCTTCTTCCCCTACCCCCACCCTAGGATTCTGGGAATCTAGAGGCTAACTCTGTATATGCACTGACACCTGCCCCATCCTCAGCTTACCATGCCTAAAGATTGTTTTAAAATAAACATGTTGAAAGTTATACATTCAAAGGATGTTGCCCTTCAAAGTAGTCTATACATTGTAGCTCCTTATGCTGACACCTGCCTAATATATTTAAGTTAACAAATGAATTATGACTACTATGTACCACGTAAAGAAATGAATGAGGAAAAGACAAACTAATTTTATGGAGTCACATCATCTTAAATTTCGGATTGATTACCCGTGTGATTCACCAGACATGACCTCAGTGCCTTTAGCTTGCTCCAAAAATCAAATCCACCCTTAAGGGACAACGACTGGCTTCCACAACACTTTCAAAAGAATGTGCCCTGGCTTCTAAAGAAAACCCTAAAAGAGATGAACTAAAAATATTCTGAGCAATGACAATATCCTCGGAAAACGTGTCCAGACTTTTGAGGTGATTTCTCTGAAGGTGAAATCCTCGTTTGGAAGTCTAAGTTGTGGTGTGGTTATGAAAAAAAAATTGGTCACATTATTCTATTCCTTATGCTCCTATGTAACCATTCAGGGGGGGAAAAAAAATCTGCTCCCAAGGGAGGAGATTGTAAAGAACAGAAAAGGATAGGGGAAGGTTCTCTTCTATCCACCTGCTGGGGCATTGCATTCTCAAACTGTTGTGCTACCGTCAGCACCTATGAGAGAGGTGGGCTTGTGGGAAGGACCCAGCTCTGCTCACTTGCCCTCTCCAAAGATGGACGAGGTCTTGGGGTGCGGAGTTCATAGAGAGAGCCTCCCGACCCTCCTGGAGAGAAGCTCATCCTTCCTGTGCAGTTAGCCCGCCAGTGGAAGAAAACTCTATTCTTGTTTCTGAGAGGCCTCATGATTGACTAGGAAAATGCAAAGGTGTTTGAAAAGTAAGGTTATAAATAATCAGTTGTTTTACTCTAATGCTTGCAAAAGCACTCCGTCCGTCAGTATGTGGGACCTGGAGACAAAAAGATGTGAGTGAAATCCAAGTCAGTGACGACTGAGACTGGTCCATTTGTTCAAGTGTTTGGGGAGTCAGAGGAAATGAAAGGCCTAATGCAGTTCTTTTGGTTTGTCCCTTTGGCAATTCTCCTTTCAATTAAGTTAAAACCTGGGGGGCTCAAAAAGAAGCTAGTGTGGCTTCTTTGAAAATACAAAAACTGGTTAAGCATTTGTTCATTCATTCATTCAGCCAATCAATATATACGAGGTATCTTCTACGTGGCAGGTATTAATCGAGGTGCTGGGTAGTATCTACTTTTTCCAGGTACCAAGATTTAAGTATTTTCATATTAAATCTGCTCCATAATCTGGCAGTATATCTAAGCAAGCTATACAAACATGTTATGTGTTCTTTTTGGTCTGATTTCTCAATTATTGCTAGATAGTTCTTCTGAAGACAGAGAACAGCCCAGAAAGCAAATCTTCCCTCTACAATCCCTTCTCTAACCTTTCTTCAATTCCCTTGTTGCATTTACTCACAAATATACACTCATTCATGCGTGCACACACAAGCACAAAATCTAACCTGGTTTTGGGTTCATAAACTCCAAAAACCTTTCATAAATTCATAACAGGCCTTATTTTCTTTTCTATCAGCAATCACAACTTATTTTTGTCTAAACTGAGTTTCCTTGTTCATTACATCACGAATGAAGAGCCAGGGCCTCAGCGTCGCAAAGTGTCTTTTTCACACTTGTTAGCAGGGTGCGCGGCCTTACAGGTTCATTCGTGCAAGCTCACAGAACTCATGTGCTTATCTGACCACAGCCAGATTTATGCCGACACTGAAAATTCTCCCAGGCCACCGACATTTGCGTGTGTGTGAGCCCACAAAAATATCACCAGTGTTTCATGACAGGGCTGATGAATGTGATGGCCGTGACCTCTTGGTATTTCTGTATTTCTATAAAGTGTCTGCTCCTCTGTCATAATGGGGCAGAGCCTATTGCTGGGATCTACTGACAATGTGAATTTGTATTACAGGTGTGGTTTCTGCATGGACAAGCTCTGTTAAAGAGAAAGATTTCCAGGTTGGTTTCATCTCAAATGTCTGTATCTGATTCACATACATCTGCATCTCCCAGAGAAATAAATTTGTCACAAGCAGAGCTGTCCAGCAGGGAACATTTCTCAGGGTTGAGTGGGGAGGTTGCGCTTGCTGAGCTCTGAGGACACTACATGTATGATGGAGGTGGACTTCGGGAGCACATGGTTACTGTAAAATGACGTGCAGGGAGGGCCTGCGATTTCGTAGTGAGTTGTTCAGGGAAATAAGGCTTTGGGTATGTTTTCCAAAGCCAGATTCAATGCGAGAAGCTCGTGTGGGCCTTTGCAACAAGCATCTGGTGCCTGGAACCAATGCTCAGGCTCTGGCCACATGGTCCAGGTAAGAGCAGAGTCTAAGTGGTATATTGACGCCTTTGGACAGGAAACCGCTGCTGTCCTCACACCATCTGGCATCATTATCCTGACGACTGCTGAGCCAGCCCTTGGAAGTGTGCCCTACCCCTCTCTCCTGTCCTCCCAATATCAGCTCCAGGAGCAGTGCGCTCAACTGAGCTGGAGGAAGGGGCCCTTTTCAGCTATCCCTGCCGTCTTTTCCTCTGGAGAAAATCATATTCCAGAAAAACCCCGGGCTCTTGATGGAGGATTTTTTTTGGAAAAAAAAATTTTTTTTTGTAGGTACCAGGGGTTGGACCCAGGGCCTTGTACATGGGAAGAAGGCGCTCAAACCACTGGGCTACACCCACTCCCACTAATGGAGGATTTTAAGAGCACAGGTCCCAGGCCTTGCTTGGGAAAGCAGAGTGCTGAAAGCAACTCCTCTCAAAATGTGATTTTGCCCAGAATCGCTTCTAAGTTAGGGGAATTTCCCAAAGCCTGGGAGAGTCGGAGCGAGCACAAGGTTGTTTTTTCTTTTTTTTTTTTTTTTTGTGAAGTCCACACGTGATAATACCACTGTAACCACAAAAGAATTTGCCACAGGAAGTGTCCCAGCTGTTGCTTATTAGCATTAGACCAAATTACACAAAGCAAATTGTTAGCAGGCGTGTTTCCATAATATTTAAGTGGTGGCAATAAATAGCGACTTCTTTCAAGTAAATGCTAGATTTCCAAAAATCCAGCTTCCGATTGTCCGTGAAGAAACTGTCTTGGGTTAGGACAAGCTCTGGAGGGAAGGACACTCTGGAAGAGCAGGTTCCCAGGGCTCTCTCCTCTGCAGCAGGGCCAGGAGGCCAGCTGGAGGCACAGGTGTTCACGGGTGGGTCTGACGTCGTAAAAGGAAACAGGGATGCTTGTATCCCTAGACGTCTGACCATCTGCTGGACTCATCCATCCCTGGGGTAATCAGTGTGGCCCTCTCCTGCCGCAGGGGATATAGCACACCATATAGACAATGGTGAGGCAGGGTGAGCACTGGATTCCTGGAGTATATTTATGACAATAAATCAATCACGCCCGGACAGGTCTTAATCCCTCTCCTTAACAAAATATTGCAGGTTTTTTTTTTTTAGTCGTGATTTCATGTCTGTTATTTGAGGTTAAAAAAATATGCGTTGCATCGCCTTGCCCACTATCCCCCCATGGAGAATAGTTGAAAGGTGCTTCTACAGAACAAACATCAGACAGTGCTCCCCTTCTGCTCACACGTATGAAAACCTGACTGTTTCTTTTAAAGAAAGCAGGATAGTTCCATCTTCCAAGACCTTCTGACATCAACTAAATTGGAGTCCCTGGTCACCTCTGAGCATTTCCACTTATCTTTAGCAATGTGACAAAATTCTCCTAAAACCATCTCCAAAATTACTAAAAAAAAAAATACTTTTAATTAAAAAGAAAATCAAGAAATATTCCAAATAGCACATAAATACAAAAATATGTTATTGGAGCTGAAAGGCTTGGGACTGTGAGAAGAACTCTTTTATTGCTTTCCTAAGAAATTTATGGTTCTGTCCTCCTTCCCTCGTTGGTTTCCTTTTCAAACGAATGAATCTTAGCTCAGTATTCCTTCCCAATGTGCTTTAATAGCATATTTAGTTCTGGGGAACTCCTTCCCTCCTTTCTTTCCTGCTGAAAGGAAAAAAAATTGGCAGCCCTGCTGAAGGGAAATGAGGGGCGCCCAGTATATTCTCTGGCAGGCACTAAACGAGGCCTTGGAGACAGTGTTTCCCTGCCCTGTGGCCTCCCCAGTGAGGCCTCTCCCATGTCACCTCACCAGCCTCCTCGGAGGCCCGGCCCAGAACCTCCCAGGCCACCCAGCTCCTCCAGGGCACAACACGCGGCCTCAGAAGGGACACCTAGTAATATCAGCCGGCAGTGTGACAGTAGTGGGCAAAAAATGATTGTAAGCTGGGTAGACATTTTGGACCAAGCAAATGCGAGAGCTGGCACCTCCTAAA
>JAQZBX010018224.1:0-34817 GCA_029593785.1 Cabassous unicinctus | reverse complement strand
AAGAAATAAATAAATACAAATAAATATTAAAAAAAAAAAAAAGTGCTTTCACATTAAATTCATTCGATGCTCGCAAAATTGGTGAGGGTTAAGGTCTGTAGTAGAATAGCTCTTTGACGATGGGGAAACTGAGACGCAGAAAGCTTGAGTGGTTGGCCCAGGTCACAGTGAATGGGGCATAGGCTCAGACCTCCTCCCCAGGTCCCACCCATGCCAAGGTCCTTTCTGCCACCTCTTTAATTAATAAGGGAAGGGAACAGAGAACAACAGTTCAGAATAATTACTAGCCTTCCTCTGTAGCTCCTGGGCCAACATGTCCGTGTCTGCCTTGTGCGGTAGAAGCTCAGGAGTTGAGAGGTACTTTTGAGGACTGAGGGGGAAAAATACTGATTTGTTTAATATTTGTCTTCCCTGCAAGAGTATCAGCTCCAAGTGGGCAGGTGCCATGTCTTGTTCAGCATATTAAGCTGAGGTACCTGGCCCATAATAGAAGTGCATTCACATTTTATGACCGAATGGAAGTGAATAAAACAACAGATGAACCAAATGGATTGCAAGGGGGAGAACTGGGAGGTGTGTGTGTCCGCTTTGGGGGGTGAGGACTGGGAAACAGGCTCCCTGGGGTGGGAAGTACAGCCTCCTAACATCCAGAAGAGAACCATGCCAAGCTTTCCTCCTTCCTGCGTCCGTCACAAATCTTAGCCTTACACCCAGAGGATAGGCAGAGGAGGGAAGAGAGAGATGCTAAAACGACCATCGGTCCAGGTGGCTCCTTGTTAGCCTCTCTAGGCAAAGGATGACGAAGAAGAAAGAGAAGAACCTCCACAGGGGGTCAGGGGTGAGCTGGAGCTCTAGCTGCCCCTGGCACTTCAAGGGGCCACCAGGAATGTTAAATGAAAACATGTGTGCATACAAGTTCTTGGTCTGATACAAGGTAGTATCTAAATATTAGGTCCAATTTGGATGTCTGAACGTTGACTTGCAGTGACATTCTATTTGGCGTTCTGCTCAGGAAGGACAAACTTCTTGCAGGATTTGTCCTATGTCCTTCTCTGACCCACATTGTCCACTTGCCCTGGAATCAAAAACGAGGGTAAATCACCTCGTCCAGGAATTTTTTAACCCCCATAAGCCAGGGCTGAAAGAGGGACGAAGGAGGAAAGGGAGGAAGTGGTCAGCACAGCAGTAAAACCTTAGGACCCGCCTCCCCTGCTCCCGTCCCCAGCCGCCCCTCCTGCTGCGGTCCTGGAAAACCACCTTCCTCTGCTCTCCGCGCCCCCTCTCCCTTCACCCACCCACCTCCTACTCAAACTGGCATCAACTCTGGATAAGCAACAGCTGATCTAGAAAGGTGCAGCTTGTGCCAAGAGCCACAAGCAGTTTCATTTGGCCCCGAGTCTAACGGCGAAACGGCTCTTTGTTTCCTGCCACCAACGCTGTTCCAAAATTCCCACTCTCCCCCGTCAAGGGTGTAGAAAAGCGCCCTCTAGTTCTTGCAAATCCCCAACACCCTGCTGAAGACAGAAACTGCTCCCCCTCCATGCAATGGCTGGTGGCTCCAAAGCACACGGCGGGCAGGGCTGACACTTGGGACAACGACACTGGGGATCTAGTTCTGAACGCACATGCTGTATTTTTTACGTGTCTGCAGGCTTCCCTCCAGATTCTTCCATTTCTAAGAGGAAACAAAAAAAAACCTCGAGTCCCAGTGGGGAGGCGACGACCACATGACATGGGACGGTCACGAGCAGCACGTAAGGATTCTTAAGCAACTTGAAGGGGCAGGCGTGTTTCCCCTCCAGATAACAGTGCAACACGTCATGTGACCTGAGGGTTGCCTCACAGTTTTCAGGCCAACTTCCACTAACAACAGAAGACAAGACGGCCCTTCTCAAGAACCCTGACCCCATTTCCTGGAGCAGCACCAGGCACTCCCAGCCTGCGTACATGCAATTGGTCAAGCCGATCCGTCATCGTGCAAAAGCCACGCGCATGTACGCGGACACACTCACACCACACACGCACACAAGGAGAGCCGACCCAGAGCTTCTCTCACCTGCCTCGTCTTTGAGAAGAGACTCTCAAAAAGAAGGAAGGGAAATTAAATGATGCTAAATCCCAGTTTCCTGAGAGAAGAATCCCACACATTGGCCACCACTGTGTTGGTTATGACAGAAACTCTGGGCTTTCACAGAGGAATAACTCTATCGCGTCCTAACAGGGTATTTGGAATAAAGGGGATGAGAGTATTTTCCTCAGGCGTGTGCTCCTCACAAAAGGCAGCAGGCAGAAACATCTTCAAAATACTCAGTTCTCAGCAAAATAAATACTGACATTAACACTGCTGAATTGCATATTTGAAAGTGGATAAAATGGGAAGTTTTCCTGTATGTATGTTACCAGAATAAAAATTTAAAAAATAACCCACAGCACTGTACAATACCAAGAGTGAACCCTAAGGGAGGGGAAACGAAAGTGGATCCTCGCCCACTCTACCACTGCCCTCACAGTCTGGGCCTTCAAAACTCGTTGTGCTGAGATGGATCCTTTTTGTTTTCTAACAAGGAGATCTCTTTCGATGGCATCAGACCCACTTACTTAAAAAAAAAAAAAATCCCCACGTCATACTCCATGGTCAGGAAGGTTTTACCAAACCAGTTCCACGGAATATGCTGGCAGAGTATTTCCTTCTAGATCTCGTAGCAGTGCCCTGGGTCTTGCATTTCAGATCATCTGGACCTGAGCCAAATCGTGAAGAGGCGGGCGGCCCCCACCTTCTCCAGTCTCCCCTGCCCCCACATCTGTTCTGCCACATGCTGGTCTCCCCTCAGAATTTAGGTATCAGTGAGCATGTGCTCCTACCCTAAAATGGTCCTTTTGTTGAGAGGTCACCATCTTTTTTCTGGACTTGGGATTCACTAATACTACTGACTTCATGTGTTTTTTTACATGGCTTGACAGAGTCATTTTTTTCAGAGTAGTAACTGCAGGCAGCAGTTTTACTTTATGAGGTTTCTCTTGAGTGGAATTTTTTTTGTTTCAGATAATTAAATACTCTTGAATATGTTACTGTACCAAAGTACCAGCTGGTTTCAACCACTCAGTTTTCTCTGAACTTTTTCTCAACATGGGGAGGGACTGAATTCTTGGAACTCTAGCTCCCTAATTTAATTGTCTTCCTCCTTCGGGAGGGGGTGGAGAATCCAGTTCACCACCCAGGCTCCGGCAGGTCTGCCAGCAGAAGTGTGGCATTTCTGTGTTGCTGTTTCCCAGGCCAGCTTTAACCAAAGGGCTCGTTTCACTCACCAGATTCTCAAAGCCTGAAAGCGTCCAGTGACTGGTTACCATTATGTGGCATATAACGTGGCCTAGGGGTCATTAGCTATGAGCCATAAGCTGCACATTCTCCCCTTACCTGTGCATGGTAGAATGTTCCCCAGAGCCCAGCCCAACATTTGAGGACCCACCAGGAAAAATCATGAATCCAGACAAACACCAAGCCCTCTTTCTGCTAGTAGGTAAATCTGGACAGACTATTTTTCAATAACTGTTTCAACTGGCACAATGGAAGGACTTTTTTTAAGCCTCTTTAGCAAGCTGAAGCCTCAGAAGATAGCTTACATTTAAACAAGGGCCGCATCAGCGAAAGCGAAATCTGAGGTGTCAACAATAGGAAGTTGTTCTTTTTTCCAGAAATAGACCTTAGAAAGTAACTAGCTTGGAGCTAATTAGGGAGAGGCGGGCAGGCTTAGTAACGCAGTGCTTATTATCACCCCCACCCGAGATGACGGGGCTGCTTTTCAAACTGGGAGCTATTTTTTAACAACCCTTTAAAAATGCTATTCAGAATTGAACTCTGTACTTCTATGTAACCACAAGACACTGCCCCACAACACAGCAACTCTTGGTACCTTAATTAAATAATTTTACTGGGGAAAAAAATTCCACTTTGAGCACCAGAGCAAGAACAACAGGCTTTTCAATCAGCTTGGGAGATCACAGCTCCAGAACGAGCCGCTGAGGCGGGCTGGCAGACTGTCCACCTCCATGGGGTCCACTCAGGCTGAATGCACCGGGGTCCCGCAGTGCTTGTGCCACAAGTCGATTGCCTTGCTCACGATCGCGTCCGAGCTGTCCTGGGGGATCTGTGGACAAGCAAAACTGTCTTCATGAAGCTGCAGTGTCTCTCCCTCATTCACTGTGGCAGAAAACTCACTTCTACTGGAGTTTTTCAGGAAGCGATAGCATAAAAGGCTGTCGGGACCTTTGCTTTGCTGCCACCTATACAAACTAAGCAGCTCTGCTGTCAGCTTGCCTGGGCTCAAACGCTGCATGGCCCAGTCACTGCGTGGCCTCAGGCAGGTGACCTCAGCTACCTTATTTCAGCTCCAGTCCCTCCAAGGGGACAGCAAGAGCGCCTCTGTTTAAAGGCTCACGTGAGGGGAGCGGATGTGGCTCAAGCAGTTGAGTGCCTGCTTCCCACATGGGAGGTCCCGGATTCAGTTTCCAGTTCCTCCGAGAAACAAAAAAGGCAAGCTACAAGCAAACAGACAAAAAAACCAACACAGGGGAGCAGATGTGGCTCAGTAGTTGGGTGCCTGCTTCCCACATATGAAGTCCCGGGTTCAATCCCTGGCCCTGGTACCTCAAAAAAAAAAAAAAAAAAAAAAAAAAAAAAAAAATGCTCACATGAGTTAATCCGTGAAAATGACTTAGCACAGACTCGGGCACTGTGAGCCATGAATTAGAATGACGACGATTCATTTATTCAACACATGTCCACTTAGTACTTACCATTTATCAGGTACCATTCAAATGTTACTATTGACTGATTTAAAAAAAGAATAACTTTTAGGTTCTGTGAAATTCATTCAGGCATTCAGTCTTTTTACTTCTACTCCTTGCTTGGTAAAGGCTACTCTGAGGTACACACAGACGGAAAATGCTGCATTTGGACATTTCTCCACATGCACTAAGTGAATACTTCAATGTGTTAGTAAACCCAAGTGGGATTACAGCAGAGACAGCAACAGAAACACAAAGGCTTATAAAAGCCCCCAAAACCTCAGGATTCCTTTCCCGTGTACAAAAATTCTTCATCGTCAGGTGACCAATCTCACTTCTTCCTTTTCTTGAGAAGCTTCCGGGTAGTGACATCAGCGGCTGAACCTGCTAAGCGTGTATATTCACAGCTCAGACCACCATCCCCCAAACAGAGGACACAGACTATAACCCACAGACCAACCGTAAGCCCAAAGTTTCAAGAGAAAAATCCTTCTTATACTTTAAAATACACTATATTATTTCTCTGAAATGATTCAGCGCAATAGGAAAAGCTAGCTTGCTAAACTGTCTGCATTTCTGGATCCAAAAATCAAATAGAACAAAGCACACTTACGTTTTCCAGAAACTTTGTTATCTTCTCTGCATT
Source organism: Cabassous unicinctus (assembly GCA_029593785.1). NCBI lineage: Eukaryota > Metazoa > Chordata > Mammalia > Cingulata > Chlamyphoridae > Cabassous > Cabassous unicinctus. Next base: position 29,386 of record JAQZBX010018224.1, on the reverse strand, counting down.
GTTCAGTGCCATTACTTTCATTTTAAAAGTTAATAAGATTTCCACAGCTACAAAAACTAGGATCTTACAGGATCCACTTACAACTTTATCCCAAACTCTACAAAAATAAAGAGACACAATCAAATTACATGAGTTGAAATTTATGGTTACCTAGTCATCTCAAAAATCAAATCAAATTACTCCTTGAGAGAAATACAACTGTGAAATAGCCATTAAAGCAACAACAAAGTAGACAAGTCATTTGTAATCTATCCTAGACAAAATCAGAAGCTGGAAGGAAAAAGAAAAGATCAATGACAAATATCGCTCTGCTCGGAATCTAATGTTCCAAAACTAGACATTTTGGGAGAAGGAAAGTCCTCAACCAAAGTTTGTATTTTACTAATATTATGGTGCTAATATACGAAGGAACAACAACACAAAGCATGTGAAATGATATAAATTTAATTGTCCAGCAGTTCTGCATGACAGATTCCTTAAACTTCTCTGAGGGCTTAAGGAGACAGTTACTGACTTGCAACTACACTAAAATAATTATTCTGATAAAAATTCCTATAACTTTTATAGTTGGTATTACATTCACATGCTCAGTTGTACATTGCATTACAATGTTCTCTGCAGATTGCTTTTCTTCATGGACATCTGAAAGCCTTGGAAAGAAGGAATGAGGACTCAGACATCTGCCTATTCCAGAGTGGTGAGCACAGTCTCACCCAGACCACACGTCTGAAACTGACTGAAAATGCTGAGTCTGTGTTGTACATCTTTGACTGCTTTCGGTTACTTTAAAGAGCCTATGATGAGACTGATAAATACCCAGATTTTCTCTAGATTAGGGTCTACCACATCTCTGGAAAAGAAAAGCCCACATCTATATGTAAAAGTCCTGGAGACTGCTCCACACGCGAATGCCTAACAGCATGGAGCACACGGGGAACGCCCTTCATTTTTCTCATTGTATTTTCAATAAGCAGAATCATGTGTTGCTATGTCAGCCACTGAGGAAGTTAGCTTCAAACTTTTGTACCGCTCTAAAGCAAATTCGTATTCTGAGGAATGATCACAGGAAAAAGCAGATTCTTCTCTGAATCCAAGCTGTCCATATGCCTTCAAAAGAAGTACTTGCCTCTGTAAACTGGATTCAGGCAAGCATCCTGCAAAGCACGTCTTGAACCAGAGGTCATAAGGAAGTTTGGACACTGCAGAGCACGTCTTCAGGTGATTCAGCAGTCTGTTATCTTCCAGATTCAAGTACTGTTCAAAAGCCTTTGGCTAAAGATTAAACAGGAAGAGAGATTACCCATTTCCTGTGGCATATCGTCAGCTCACATTACAATCTATGATGAACAAATGTACTTTCTGAATACAAGGAAGTGCTAGAAACAAAACACCAGAATCATCTGAGTCACTTGTGATACAGCATTATCCCAGGTCAGCACTAACTACGTAACTAAACATTGGGACTGAGGGTCTTCCTGTGATGCAGGACTTTCAGTGCTAAAACTGGGACGGTCCCAGGCAAACCAGAACAGTTAGTCACGCTCCTACTACCTGCACTAACCAGATTCAACAGCCTAAGGCAAAGTCCAAAGCAAAATTCAATTGTTTTTGGGGGGGAGGTTAGATAGGTCTATGGATGTCACTGGGTCACTGGCCCTTCTAGAGCAGTAGAGAACATATGGGCAAAAAGGAAGAAGGAGAAGCAGTAAGACCAAATAAATAGAGTGGACTAGGGTGGGGAGAGGGAGTTAGGAAAAACAAGACCAAAGAGATGGGGAGGAAAAGTGTTGGGGAAATCACAGAGCCCTGGTAAGTGGCCCTCCTCAGACCTTACCGACCCGCACCTCCTTCTCTGGTGAAGTCGCCAACACTCACCAACTGGCCATCCTCCAGCCTTCTGCTACCCCCACCTCCAGTCACTCATTTCACATGAATATACTGACATACACTGAGCAGTGCTGTGCACTCGTGCAAAGGAGGCTCATTCACAGAGCTGTCCAAGGGATGAATTTTTTTTTTTCTTTTTTTTAATCTTTGTTGTTTCTTATTTTTTTAGTATCAGAGGATGAATTTTGCATCCAACACAACTGTGCATGAGAACATTCTGGTAGCAGAGGGAACAAAGCACCTGGATTTCATGTGGTGGTCTCCCCCACATAAGATTAAGTGGCAGCCAGTGCAAGGTTGAGAGAGCTCACAGAGCAGGCACCTGGCCACATCCACATTGCCCAGGCTGCTGGGTCCACGGCTAAGAATGGACCTGAAGGGTCAAACCCACTATCCAGAACAGCATAATCAAATCCCATATTGCAGAAGCAAATGTAAATGTTTATTTTGCCAAACACCTGCATCTCTGTCTTCTGTCAAAGAGGCAATTCCTAACCCTCACAATGTCCACTATAACCAGATGCTGTGCTACTTACAGGAAATAGATTAAAAGGTAAGAGAGTCCCTGCCCCCAAGGAGCTTACAGTTTAGTGGGGATGGACAAGTAAAGAGGAGATTATTATACAGTGTGATGAATGCTATCATGGGCATGAGCCCAGGGTGCTAGGTGCCTCCAGGAAGGAAACCTAACCCAGGCTTCAGGAGTCAGAAACTTTCCCAGAGAGGCAACATTAGAGCTGACTCCTGCAGAATGACGGGGCTGAGTCAAGCAAAGAGAGGCCCACATATTAATATCTTGTCCAGCTTTCCCTCTTCCTTTCAGGGGATCTCTCACTTTTTTTTCTGTTTCTCCCAATGTTCTCACACTACTTAACAGTTTCCATAGCTTCTCAAGAATGCAACATACAACTTCTCCAATAAGGAAGTTTTCTCCAAAGTAAAGTTGTCTAAAGGACTCCTGCCCTGACCCTTATCTAGAATTTTGGTTGGTTCTGTTGATGGAATGTACTTTCTTCACAAAATGACATGGATAAAAACACATACACATACATTTATATACTATATTATATATTATATACTATATAATATTATATATTAAATTATACTCATATATAAAAATATATGTATATATATAAAATATATTATATCTCACAGCAAGGGAAATTTCATCAAAAAGTACAAATAATAAACAAGATATAAATGAGTGACTTTTAAAATTATTTATCGTCTTTTTCTTTTATCAGAATATAAGCTCAGCAAGGGCAGGGACTGTATCTGTTTTGCTCACTGCTAGCTGCCCAGTACCTAACACAGTGCCTGGCACAGTAAGCACTCAATATAGAAGTGCTGAGTGAATGAGTGCTAAAAATAAATGAATATGATGAATGAATATGAAGCTGTACTTATCCCACTATCCAAAGATAATCTCTGGTAATATTTAGGTTGTATAGCATTTCATTTATTTTCCTGCATACACACACACACACACACACTTTTCTTTTATTAATTGGACTATACTGAATACACAATTTAGTATTTTGCTTTTTGCACTCAACATCTTATGGGCAATTTCCCAAGTTAATAAACAACCTTAAAGGGTTAATATCTCTAATACAAAAAGAGCTTTTAAAAACAGAGAAGAAAAAGGCTGAGAACTCTATAGGAAAAAATGCAAATGGTCTTATTTTATGAAAAGATGTACAACGCTGCTTATAATAAAAGAAATGTAACTTAAAGCTACACCAAGATATCATTTCTCATGACAGACAGTAAAAATTCAAAATATGTTGACTGCAGGGAAACAGGCATTCTCATATACTGGTGGGGAGGATGCAAAATAGTATGATCTTTGTGAGAGAGATTTTGGCAGTATCTGGCAAAATAACATAAGCATTTACCCTTTGATTCAGCTAATGCATTTCTAGGAAATCCAACTGAAAATATATCAGTAAATATATGAAAAGAAGCAGGCACAAGACTATTCATCCACAGCACTGTGTATAATAGCAAAAGACTAGAAACATCCCAAATGGCCAACAATAGAGGGCAGGGTGACTAAACCAGGGTGTGTACATGTGACAGAGTAGTATGCAGCCATAAAAAGGAATGTCTCAGTATTCCACTCTGGCATGATCTCTATGAGATGTCACGTGAAAACAGCAGGATGGAGTAAAAGTGTGCACTGTATGCTTAATCTAAGAAAGAGGATGAATACAAACATATATGAATATATTGTTTTAAGTGGAAGGAGATATTTATGTTGCTTGACATTATCTAAGTACTCAGCAAACATAGATTTGATTATTATAATCATAATTATATTCTGTTGTTAACCATTTAGGTTATCTCCAATATTCCTGTGACCTCAAATTACTCTATGAAGAAAATAAAGCATTTATCATCAAGAGAAGGCAAAACCTGACTTATGTGAAACTCAGGAAGAGGCTTCTAATAGTGTTTATACAGAACCTCTCTTTCGGACAGCTTTAAAAACTGTAGCAATAGCAATGAAAGAAAGCTCACTTTAATGGCTTAATGCAATTAAGTTTCGAGTGGTTTCAGGGTAGTCTGCTCTGAAAGGAGATGAACAAGAGAAGCCTCCCATGTCACAATGAAGTTAGCATCTATTCTCTTTGGTAACGAGAAGCCTTGTCAAAAAGCAGAATTTCTAAAAGCCTGTGTGGCAGGGAAAAGCTGTGATGTCATCCTATGAATCAGAATTATGATTCATAATCACGCAGGTGTATTCTTATCATCTTTTGATGCCAAATCACCACCACTGTCCATCACATCATATGCACATTTGCCCAGGACTATAAAACTATCTCTGCTTTGTGGAGACAAATTTCTCTGGTAAAACCGCTGCCTTTGAAAAGATGACAGACAAGATTATAGAAACCATACTTGAATACGAAGCTAGGAAGAAGAGATCCACTATACAACAAAACAGAAACTTTAAGATAGACTAAATACTGCGTAAATAAAGTTTAACAACTTGATGCCTAAATCAAATAGCAATATAAAGGAAATTGAGCTTTTCTTATACATTCTGAAGATTATTTTTTTTTAAAACTTCATAGTTATTTAAAACTGTGTGTTAGGCACTGTAGTGCATTAACTAAACTAACCCCCACTTTTAAAGATGAGGAAATTGAGGTTTAGGGGACATTAAAGATCTTGTTGAATCTGAAATTCATTTCTAAAAAAAAAAAAAGAAAAAGTTTAAGAATAGCTAAATCATTTTTGAAAAAGAACAACAATAAGAAAGAATTTCCTTTCCCTACATTCACTTCAAAGCTATATTAAATAAACCATGTGGCACCGGCCCAGGAATTGACAAAATTCAATGGGAAAAAAAATCCAGAAAGAGACAGAAATATATATGGAAACCCAGTATGTGATAAAGGTGGCATTTCAAATCTGTGACAAAAAGGATCAATGGTCAAACAAATGGTGTAAGTGGTAGTTCCATGATTTACTGACTGTGTGACCTTGGGCACATCACTTCTCTGTGCTTTAGTTTCCTCATGTGTGAAAACAGGGATAATATGTTAAAATGAAGAACTTAAATAAGTTGCACACTGCCTGCCTAGAAGTTCTCTCTGCTAACCAGAAGCAGGCAGGGCAGTGACGTAGGGGTGAAATTGTGGTGGTGGAGTTAGCTCAAAGGAAGGAAGTTAAAACTGTGCCTGGTGCCAGTCACAAAGATGAATCCCTCACAAATTAAAGGGCTCTGTTTAAAAATGTTTAACCATTTAAAAACGTTAGAAGAAAATGAAAAGAAACATGTTTTTTAATCTTAGAGCTGGATACAAAAAAGCCAAAGGAAAATACCAACAAATCCACTTGTATCAAATCTTAAAATCTTTGTGCAAGAGTCAGGGAGAAAATATTTACAACATATATAACAGACAAAGGATAAATATCCAGAATATTATTGGTAACTTTTACAAATAAAAAAGGAAAAGGCAAACAAAATAATAGAAAAATGGGCAAATACAAATGAGCAATAAACAGATGCCAAGCTGCTCACCTCTACCAGAAACTGAATATATGTAAGTGAAAATGAGATGCCACTTTCACTCCCAGACTGACAAAAATGTAAGAGATACCATCAACAAAGGTGTGGAAATGCAGGACAGCTCATCATCAATTGGGGGGAGCATAAGCTGGTATGGACTTGGGATGAGCAATCTGGAAGTTTAAAATTTTTAAAAATCTCTCTCCTTCAACTGATCATCCCACTTATTGTACCTACTCTAGAGAAATAATCACAGAGATTTACAAAAGAAACATGCATGCACAAGTGTGTGTTCACTGTCAGTATGAAGCTGTTAAATTAAATTATGCAAATTCTTAACAGGAAATATATGAGCAAATTTTTTAAAAGGTAGTTCTAAATTGAGTACTCACCTCTCAACCCTAACTATACTTCAGGATCACCAGGAGCTTTTAAAAATTATTAATGCCTACGCCCCCTTGCCAGAGATTTTGGCTTAATTGGTCTGGGCAGAGGAAAGGCACAGGTATTTTTAAAAGCTCCCAGGTGACAGTAATGGGAAGGGCTAAAAACCACTGATCTACTCCTACTGATTTGGAAAGCTCTCCAAGACATAGTAAGTTTTAAAATAATGAATATTAGGGCCATAAGTACAGTATGATACTAATTATGTTTTTGTTTCTGTTTTTTTAAAAAAAAACTCATTCAAGAGATGTACATTTATAGTATATGGTATATATCGATCTTAACACACAGAAAATAGTCCAGAAGAAAACACACTATGCTGATGCCAGTGGTTACTTCTAAGGAGAGGGTAGAAATTGGGGGTGGCGTGGGGAAGTGTTGGTACAGATCTGAGGGAACAACAGATTTATCTGGATTGTTTACTTTCCTTTGAGAATATATTTCTCTCAATTGTGCTATCAAAAATAAAGAATGAATTTTTTAAACACAAACTATCAAAACACTACCAAAATTACTCCAGTATTAAAGGAGAAAAGCTTAGGAGATATGGTATAATTTAGACCTCCTGATTTACTTAGGAAACTAAAAATTACATTTACTTATGCTCCAATCCCATGCTTAAATTATTTTTTATTGAAATTAACTAAGTGGATCAAACTTTAAAATTCTAAAACTCAACGTTTACTTAATGGAAATATATTTTTTAAAAACTCTCATATAGTGCTCAAGGACTTAAAGAAGGAAATACAGACTCATTTTTTAAAATGAGAGCAATAAGAAAAAAACTGGAAAAAGAGAATGACAAAGGACCACTGGGTGATGCTGAGAAGCAACTGCCTTTCAGTTCTCTGGATTCCCAAGGCAGGGTACAGCAGAGACAGCCGGCTGCCTCCCCCATATCCATCTGCCCCCCTCCTTCTTTGCTACCAGAATCCCTGCTTTAATGGCAGATCACAATGTGCCAGGCTTAAGAAAAACCACATTTCCCTTCCTCCACTGCAGACAGGGGTGATGAGGTGACACAGTCCTGATCAATGACACACACAGAGAGAGAGAGAGAGAGAGAGAGAGAGAGAGAGAGAGAGAGAGAGAGGAAAGCCTGTTAGGAGGCTTGTCCATTTTACTCCTGTGCTTTGGTCTCTGCCCTTTCCTATCTTCCTGCCTAGAACATGGATGCTGTGGCTGGCTCTCCAGCAGCCATCTTGTGAGCATGAGCATGAGGATCCTAAGAATGGTAGAGTGAAATGACAGAAGTGAGTCTGGGTCCCTGCCGATACCGTGGAGCTGGAGCTCCAGCTCTGGAATGCCTCATCTCTGTACTTCAGGTTACATGAGAGAAAACAGTAAAGCTTTGTTGTTTGAGTTTGCCATTACATGCAGCCAAATTTAAATCTTAACACGGAGATAATTCTAGATAAAGCCAGTGAATTCTAGACCAGCGGTTGGCAAACTGTGGCCTGTAGTGGGCCAAATCCAGTCACACCCATTCTTTTCCGTGTTGTCTATGGCTGCCTTTGTGCTACAACAGCAGTGTAGAGTGGCTGCAATAGAGACCACCTGGCCCACAAAGCTGAAAATATTTACTATCCAGTCCTTTACAGAAAAAGTGTGCTGACCCCTGCTCTAGAGAGTCCACTCATAACTGCAGCAGTACCAGGAGGTAAGGGTGTTTCCTGAAGACCCCCAGTACCAATGCTCACCCCCACCCCCCAAGAGCCAAAAAACATTCCTCACCAGCTGGGGTAAAGCATCCCGGTACTTATTCTTTAATTGGTTCACAAAGCTTCGGATGATCCAGTAACAGTCAACACTGTCTTCCACCATCTCCTCCATGGCTTTTGCAATGGCCAGAAATACTTCATCTTCTGGCTCCTGAAAGATTGATAATAAATCTCAAGAGAGACAGAGGAGAAGAGAGGAATGCACATTTCTTTAATAAAAACAAACTGTGCCACCTAAATTTTTGAAGAGACTATGTCAATAAATCAAAGTGGAATCAAAAAGCACACAGCCCATCACTCAAAAAAGGATGAGGGGAGAGAAGAGGATGAGTAACTATAGAAATCTCTTCAAATCAGTGTTGTCTGTGAATGACTAAGTTTCAGGCTGAGCACCTGGGGACCAGAGAATTGATATCAATCATAAGTAAGACCCCTAAATTTCTTCCATGCTAGATGAGAATTTCTTTTAAAAGGACTTATCTGGGGAGTGGATATGGCTCAAGCGATTGAGTGCCTGCCTCCCACATGGGAGGTCCCGGGTTCGGTTCCCAGTATCTCTTGAGAAAAAAAAAAGAAAAAAGAAGAGGAAAAAAACAAACAAGTAAACAAACGAGAAAATCAACTCAGGGAAGCCAATGTGGCTCAGTGGTTAAGCACCGGCTTCCCACATATGAGGTCCCAGGTTCAATCCCTGGTACCTGAAAAAAAAAAAGAAAGGATTTATCTGATAAATGGCACAAACAATAATTGCAGACATATATCAGTACAGTCATATGCAAATATTAAATGACTCCAAAAGCATCTGTGTTATTTTAAAGTGTTCACATATACGTTTAAGTTTTTTTTTTCTACCTTTAAGCACCAAAAAAGCGAAAATGTCTTTAGAATCATAATTTTAGGAATTGGAAGAATGGCATTTCTCAAACTTAGTGAAATGTCATTACTCATAACATGAAAGAAAATTCTCAAGTAAATTTCAATAAAGAAATTTTATAAGAACTGGAAGCCTATTTTGTTTTCAAATACCATATCTTACACAAAAGGATTTATTTTGTCACCCAGGATTTAACAGCAGAAACATTTCAATGTTAAAAAGCAGCTAAAAAGTATCTTTCTACTCCTCCCAAAAGAACCAAGGTAAATCAAAATTCCTATTAAAAAAAATTCATCCTTAGGCCTCCTTTCAACTTGTTACTATTAAATGTCAAGAGTAAGAACATCACATGAAATAAATTTCCCCAAGTATTAATTAAAGTGTTAGAGGAGGATAGAAAAGAAAAGGAAGGAAGGAAAAGGAAAGGGAAGCCTCCCTCCTTGGCCTCCCACTGGCACTCTGCTCAGTGGTTCCCGACTGCTGAGCGCTCTGGACCAGCTGACAGGTCCCCTGCCCAGGGCTGGGCATGGGCACACGCTCTTACCACCAGGTAAGAAAAGCAAAGTCGCAGGACGCTCGGTGATGAGGGAGGCAACGCAAGGTCTGCCCAAGACCTGAAGTGAAGGAGGGATGTGGTAGACACTGCATCTACCACTGGGAGCTCCTGAACAAATGGAGACACGTGCCTAACCATAGGTCATTTCAGGACTTGTGAAGTACTATCAACTTCACCTGGCCAATGACAAGTGAAATTTAAAGGCATTTAAGAGTAGGCAATCTTTATTAGCTCTAAGATTTGTCCATCATTAACACTGAAAAGAAAGAACAAGTCAAAGCCCAAACTGCTGTACCGGTAGGTTGCAACATGCAGGATGTAAAAAATAAAGTAAATTTTATAGAATAGCAAAGCTGCAGGCAAATCGCTGTTTTGAACAATTCTGTTTTAGCAAAAAAATTTAAAAATTAATATATATGTTTTAAAATGGTATAATGGACGGCCAGGAGCAACACTGCCAGAGTGACTTCCAATATAAAAATAGCTCTGTCATTTAGTCAAAGCCCAACAGCTATTATAATTCTTCCTTTGCCTGCTCTTTCTCTTCTCCGTCTCTTCCCTTTAAGAAAACTAGTCTTCAGAGTAACTACAGTAAGGAGTTTATTGAAGATGAAGTTAAAAAAAAAAAAAAAAGGTTGGGGCCTATGAGACTGAAATGAGAAGGCAGTTAGGGCCCAGGAGGGGGCTGAGGCTGAGGAGGGGGTCAGTGCAGGGAAGGCAGCCAGGACCACCAGGCCTGTGGGGCCAGGGCCAAGGAGGCCAGCGGGGCCTGCCAGTTAGGGCCAACGTGGTGGCTGGCAGTATGGGTTACATAAGGGGGATGAGCAAAGAAGCAAGTATATGGGGAGAACGGGAGCCAAGTTTCTTACTGTCAGAGAAGGGAGTTACAAATATGGAAAGCGTGAAGGATAAAATGAACTTGTGATAGTGGATTAGAACTGGAGACTTCGGTGTGAACTCAGAGTTTCTAATATAGAGAGTTAAGTAGAAAATACATAGGTGTGCATATTCCTATACACACAAACATACAGATGTGTGTGAACATGTATGTGAATGTGCGTGCATACAGACACACACTTCCTAGCTCTGCTGAGAGGGCCTAGGAGCAATGAGACCCCAAGAACAATAAGCATATCTAGTGCTTGGTCTCTCAATACCATGCTCCACTCAAAAGAGAAATGACTGATTACAGGGTAGGGATAAGGAAAGCACAAGGTGAGCCTGGAATAACCTTTTGTGCCAGAAAGCAAGTGAAAAAGTCACAGGGGTAGGGGTGGGGTACATGGGAACGCCATACTTTCTGCATGATTTTTCTATAAACCTATAACTGCTCTAATTTTAAAAATAAAATAAAAAGACACAGGAGTCAGCTGCCCCCTGGGCAAATCTGGAACAATCTGAAAACCAAAATAAATAGTGGCAGTAATGGGTTACAGCCCATTGAGTAAAAGAGGAATCCATAAGTTCATACTGATATAGATAAATAAATGGAGAAGCATGTCAACTAACAAATGCAGAAGGAATGGAGGAGTCAGAAAATCACCATTTAGGGAAGCAGATGTGGCTCAAGCAACTGGACTTCCACATACCACATGGGAGGTCCATGGTTCGGTTCCCGGTGCCTTCTAAAGAAGACAGCGAGCTGGTGCGACAGGCAAGTGCGGCAAGCTGACACAACAAGATGACACAACAAGAGACACAAGAAGAAAAATATAATAAGACACAACAAAGCAGGGAGCAGAGGTTCCCAGTGCCTCCTAAAGAGGATGAGCAGGATGGCGAGCTGGTGTGACGGGTGGGCGCAGCAAGCTGACACAAGAGACATAAGAGGAAACACATAATGAGAGACACAACAAAGTAGGGAATGGAGGTGGCTTAAGCGATTAGGCACCTTCCTCCCACATGGTAGGTTCGGTTCCTGGTGCCTCCTAAAGAAACAAAGAAGAAGAAGAGACACAGCAAGTGCAACAACAAGGGGGTGGGGAGAGTTAAATAAATAAATTAAATCTAAAAAAAAAAAGAAAAAAAAAAAGAAAATCAGCATTTGGCAATCAGCAGAGTAAACAATGATTCAGAGATGAATCATCAATGTGTGGATATTTATATAGTCTCAAAATATCTCCTCACAAGTTACTTATTAATTACAAAGGGAAAAGTAGTAACCTTACAGTAGAGAACACTGACCACCCCGCCTCAACCAAGTGATCAGTGAGCAGCAGCCATACCCAGCCATATCAAAGTCACACTTCAATGGTATTCTTGCCCAAAATGCATAACCTGATTTTAATCATAAGGAAACACCAAACAAGCCCAAATTGAGAAACACTGGCCAGTACTCCTCAAAAATGTCAAGATCATGAAAGACAAAGAAAGGCTAAAGAACGAACTGTTCCAGATTGAAGGATTCTAAGAAGACATGGCAACTAAATGCAATGTGTGACCCTTGAGTAGGACCTGGACGAGAAAAGGGACATCAGGCGGACAATCTGCAAAGTTTCTAAAAGGTCTATAGATTAGGCCATAGTATCTGTAGCAACGTTAATTTCCTGATTTTTATGATTATATTATGGAATATATAATGTAACATTTTGGGAAGCTGGGTGCAGTAAATGGGAACTTTGTACTATTTTTGCAAATTTTTTCTATGCCTACAACTACTTAAATATGAAAAGTTATAATTTTTTAAAATGTGAAACTTATCAATAAATGCTATAACTGGTGGGTGAAAGGTTGATAAGCAATAGGATATTTATGTAATTCCAAAGTTTCTCCCCACAAAGGGATATAGTAATTACAAAGGAAAAACAGTAACTTTAGAGGGGAAAATGCTGGCAGACACCACCTTAACCAAGGGATCAAAGCTAAAATTACTACTCATGGGAAAAACTGACATCATGTGCCTCCATTATTATAGAGCAAGCAGGACACAACATCACTTCTATGTCGAAATGAATAACCTGAATCTACTCATCAGACAAACCTAAGTTGAGGGACATTCTACCTGTACTCCTCAAAAATGTCAAGGTCATGAAAAATGACCTTGAAAATAAAAATCCCAAAAGCCTTTTTTGCATAAATGGAAAAGCCAATTAACAAATTTATTTGAAAGGGTAAGGGCCCTGAATAGCCAAAATGATCTTAAAAAAGAAGAATGAAGTTGGAGGACTCTCATTTCCTGACTTTATATCATATTACTTCACTACAGTGGTAAAAACAGCATGGTACTGGCATAAAGACAGACAGATTGACCAACGGAACTGAATCAAGAACTCAGAAATAGACCCTTACATCTATGGTCAAATAATTTTGACAAGGCTGTCAAGCCCACCCAGCTGGGCCAGAACAGTCTACTCAACAAATGGTTCTGAGAGAAATGGAGAAAGAAGAGGACCCCTATCTCACACTTTATGCAAAAATTAACTCAAAATGGATCAAGGACCTAAATATAAAAGCTACAACCATAACACTCGTAGAATAAAAAAAAAGGAAACAAGATCTTGTGGTAGGTGGTAGTTTCTTAAACCTTACACCCAAAGCACAAGCAAAGAAAGAAAAAATAGATATATGGGACCTCCTCAAAATTAAACACTTTTGTTCTTCAAAAGACTTTGTCAAGAAACTAAAAAGGCAGCCTATTCATTGGGAGAAAATATTTGGAAACCACAGATCCGATAAGGGTTTGATATCGACGTTATATAAAGAGATCATACAACTCAACGATAAAAAGACAGGCAACCCAATTATAAATGGGCAAATGACTTGAATATACATTTTTCCCAAGAGGAAATACAAATGGCCAAAAAGCACATGAAAAAGTGTTCAACATCATTAGCTGTTAGGGAAATGCAGATCAAAACTATAATGAGATACCATTTCACACCTTCTAGAATGGCCATTATTTAAAAAACAGAAAACTACACATGCTGGAGAGGATGTGGAGAAATAGGAACAGTCCTTCACTGCTGGTGGGAAGATAGAATGGTGCAGCCTCTGTGGAAGACAGTTTGGCAGTATCTCAAGAAGTTGAATATAAAACTGTCAAATGACCCAGCAATTACATTACTAGGAATATATTCAGAAGAACTGAAAACAAGGATGCAAAATGACATTTGCACACCGATGCCCATATCAGCATTATTCACAGTTGCTAAAATATGGAACCAGCTCAAGTGTCCATCAACCGATGAATGGATAAACAATATGTGGTATATATACTTACAATGGAATACTATTCAGCTGTAAGAAGAAATGAAATTAGGATGCATATGACAACATGGATGAACCCTGAGGATATTATGTTGAGTGAAATAAGCCAGACATAAAAGGAAAAATATTGGATGGTCTCACTAATTAGAACTAAAAATGATGAGTAAACTCATGGAGGTATAGGCTAGTAGGAGATAGAATGTGGGTTGAGAATGGGAGCTGATACTTAATGTATGTAGAATTTTTAATGAGCTTTACTATAAAAGTGTGGAAATGAATAGACTTGATGGCAACACATTATAGTGAGTATAACTAACACTGCTGATTTATAAATGAGATTGTGGCTGAAAGGGGTAGTCTGTGGACATAAATGTCAATTGAAAGGAAGCTAGAAAATAATGAAAGGACTGCATAACATAGTGATTTCGGTGATGGATGAAGACTGTGGTTAATGGTATAAATATAAGAATGTGCTTCTTTTACAAAGTGTTAAGAATATGGCGATACATGGGAAAATTACAACTATTGTAACTTATGGACAATAGTTAACAGTAATAGTGTAATATTTCTGCAGTAATGGCAAAGAAGATATATCAATTCTAAGGGACAACTATGGGGGGATAAGGGGGTGTGGGATTTTTCCTTTTGGAGTAACGAAAATGCTCTGAAATTGACAGAGGGGATGACAATACAACTCTATGATGAAAATGAAAGCCACTGAGTTGTACACTTTGAATTGATTATACAAAGCATGGGGTTATGTAACACAGGGAATCCAGTGGTGGAAGATGGACTGTGATTAACAAGACTATAAGAACATTCTCTCATGAACTATAACAAATATATCATACTAATTCAGGGTGTTAATAATTGGGTGGGTTGGGGGAAAATACATTAAATGTAACTTATGGTCTATGGTTAGTAGTAACAATTTGAGGATGCTCTTTCATACTTTGTAACAAGTGTTTCACAACAATGCAATGTGTTGGTGGTGGGGTGATGTATGGGAGCCCTGTATGATGATATGCATGTTTGTTTTATATGTTCACAACTTTTACTATATACACATGTTGTTCATGTAAGTTCATGTATGAATGATATACTTCAATAAATTTTATTTAAAAAATGTCAAGGTCATGAAAAATAAGAAAAGACAGAGGAAGTGTTCCAGGTTGAAGGAAACTAAAGCAACATGACAAGGAAATACAGAACTTTCAGTATTATTGTTAATTTACTATATTTGTGATAAAGGCATTATTGGAACAATTGGTCAAGTTTGAAATAGGGTCTGCAGTTTAGATGTTAATATTGTTCATTCCTTGTTTTTGATGACTGGACTGTGGTCACCTAGGAGAGAATCCTTGTCTTTAAGAAGTACATGCTAAAGTATTTGGGGGTAATGGGGTATCATGTCTGGATCTTATTTCCAAATGATTCAGGAAAAACATGTGTATACATATATCAGAAAAATGACAAAGCAAATATAGTAAAATGTTAACTACTACGAAACATGGTTGAGGGTATATGGGAATTCTTGGTATTATTCTTGCAATTTTTCTATAAGTTTAAAATCACTTCAAAATAAACTGTATGAAAAAACAAAAACTTAGGCAGATTGGGTTGGAATGTGCTGGGCTATGAATGCTAGGAAAAGATGTGTGTTTTTATTCTATGGACAATGAGGAGCCACTGAAGGTTTCTAAGGCAACATGTGACATAATCAAAGGCTGGCAGGATGGGATAGTCGAGAGTACAGTTAAGTGTCAAGCAGAAGCAACCACTAACCAGTGGAAAAGAGGGACTTCGAGGCAACTTCCCAGACTCCAACTGATACATACGGAGGTAGATTTCAACCTGAGGGGTGGCCTCGCTGACGAAGCGAATGACTTTCAGGGCATGGAGGATATCAGAGTACTGATCCTTGCGGTACATCATCACCAGGGTGTGGGAATCGTGGTGCGGAGGCAGGATCCCTGCAGAGATCCAGAAAAATTTTTTTAAAAGAACAAACACTGGGATATCAATCCAAATCCCTCCTCTAATAAAGCAACCCACTGC
Organism: Cabassous unicinctus; assembly: GCA_029593785.1. Lineage (NCBI taxonomy): Eukaryota > Metazoa > Chordata > Mammalia > Cingulata > Chlamyphoridae > Cabassous > Cabassous unicinctus. Next base: position 13,619 of record JAQZBX010018224.1, on the reverse strand, counting down.
AATTAGAGTAGAACTCACACAAATATTTAATTTCCATATAGATTATCTTTTAGGAAATTCTCACTATAAAGCACTCTTAAATTTTTAAATACTAGCGATATTTGAATGGTGCTTACATCATTGGGATTAGAGACAAATGAAATAGCATCACAAAAGCCTTTGAATAAGTGTGCCACATAAATTCAAGATTATCACCACATCAATTATAATAAAGATTTCATTCCATTTATGGCTGTCAGCCTGGGGCCACCCTAGAGGCGTCTTTCCAGTGTCTGCATGTGGCCACTACATCTCAGAACCATCAACAGAGCATCAAACCCTTTTCTTCCCCAACAATTAAAACTTGGTCACAAACTATACTATCTTCAGGACAAAAGAAATCCTAATCTTCCCTGACAAGGTCACCTTACATTATATTTCTATGATATTTTGTGCTCATTAACCCATCTAAACAGTATGTCTACTCATTAAACCTTGGAGCAAGAACCACATATTTTTTCCACAGATGGTATGGAGAACATAGTAGAAAGACCACTGGATAGGCCTTCAGGAAACCTGGGTTCTAGTCCCAAATCTGGTAATACCAGCTACAGGACTCTCACAAATGTGTTAATCTCTCTGAACAATAATTTCCTCATTGTCAGAGGTGGGAACTGAGATGGATCAGCATTTCACCAAATGTTCTCTGCAGAACACTCACCCCAAGAGTCTGTGAGGAGTACCATGGTCAAATAGATTTGGGAAATGGCAACAATGAATTTTCGTTGCTATAAAGAAAAACATTTTTATTTTATTCCAGCTTCATTAAACTAAATGAGGCTGTACAAGAGCATAGACTTTGGAGTCAAATGTCCTAGGTTTCAATTCTTGCCCTGCTATTAACTGGCTGGGGGACCTTGAGCAAATTACTTACTCTCCCTTTGCCTCAGCTTCCCCATCTGAAAAATGGGAATAATAATACCTATCTCACATGGTTCTTGTGACAAGGAAACCAATTAACATACATAAAGTATTTAAAGGAGTATGTGGCATACATCAAGCTAGTAAAAATATTAGCTAGGGGCAGCAGACATGGCTCAATCAGTTGGGCGCCCACCTACCACATGGGAGGTCCTGGATTCGGGTCCCGGTGCCTCCTAAAAAAGACCATTAGACACCGCACCTGCTGCTAGACACTGCACCTGCCCAAACGAGCTAGATGCTGCAAACCAGCAGACACCACAGCCTGCAGGGAGCGGTTGTGGCTCAGGCTATTGGGCACTCGCCTCACATGTGGGAGGTCGCAGGTTCAGTTCCCGGTGCCTTCTGGAGAAGACGAGCAAACACAGCAAGCAAAGACAACAAGCAGACAGATGAGGGAACCATAGGGGGTGGGTAAATAAAATTAAATAAATCTTTTTAAAAATGTTAGCTAGTATATTTGACTATGGAACCCTCTTTGCTGCAAAACACCATAGATCCAGAGCTCTAAAAATTTCGGGAAACAACGGCTAGACCCACACTAAAGACTCTCCTGGCTCTTGATGCCACATTAATGTTAGAACCAAACTTACAAAAATATTCCTTTTCCTGACATCAAGCTTTACTCACCTTAGCTATAGGGGCTCTTTGTCAGACTTTCAGAAAAAAAGTCAGGAAAATACTATAATGTCCTCCAAATTTGGGTTAAAGATTAAATGGCTGTATCTGAACCTCCATCATACTAGAGGCAGCACACTGCTTCCATGTTAAACCTCAAACCTGTTTTCTAGGAGCTGTTCCTAAAAAGCCTTTTTCTGATATTTACCTAAAATGGTATCAAAAAACAAGCATGCTAAGGTTGCCAAGTAATCAAAAACTTGCCTTGGAGTCTGGTGAAATAAACTACAGTGCATCCTTACACTGGGATACAGTTGAAGCCATGAGAAAAAAGAAAGAGGAAGCTCTTTGTGTATTGATAAGGAAAGTTCCCTAAGACATTTTCTTAAAGGAAAAAAAAAAAGCAAGGTCCTGAACAGTGTGTCTTGTACAGTTTTCTCCTTTTATGTGAAGAGAGCGGGGAAGGCTGAAAATCTATCTTTGTGTTGGTCTGCATATGCATTAAGAAATGAGCGGTCTACACAAAAACTACTAAGACTGTCAACCCGTTTTTGTAGGACTATCTATTTTACTTGATTTTTTAAAAAAAAGATTTATTTATTTATTTCTCCCCACCCACTGGTTGTTTGCACTTGCTGTATCTGTTCATCTTCCTTGTTGCGTTAGGAGGCACCGGGAACCAAACCTGGGACCTCTGATGTGGGAGGGAGGTGCCTTATCATCTGAGCCACCTCCATTCTTCTGCTTTGTAGTGTCTCTCATTGTGTTTTTCTTGTATCTCTTGTTGCATCATCATGCTGTGTCAGCTTGCCGCACCTACCCGTCATGCCAGCTTGTGGTTTTCTTTAGGAGGCACCGAGAACCGAACCAGGGACCTCCCATGTGGTAGGAGGGAGCCCAATATCTTGAGCCACATCCGCTTCCCTATTTTACTTGATTTTATATGAAAAAACAAAAACAAAAAACTGCAGAAGGAGCCAGCCTGTCTCCCACCTAGTGTGAGAGCTCTAAATCTCCAGTTCCTTTAACCAACTCAAAAATAACAGCAAAGACATACCTGATACAGAAAGATACGGAACACAGAGGTGATAAACAAGCCAAAAAGGCCTCAGTACTCAGGAAGTGCCTCAAGGTATACCTAATTACTAATAAGACACATAATATTTCCCAGCAGAAATGGACAGCATCAACATCACCACCTAAAAGGCATCCCTGGGAGGTACTTATTTTGAGGCCACTGGAAACACTAAGGTTTAAGAAAAAAATGCTCAGGGAAGAAATAAAATAACTGCCACCTCTTCTCCAGATTTTAACTGTACGGTGACCTACCAGAGATAGACGACTACACACACTGTCAATAGACACAAAAAAAAGTCATTGAAAAAATGTCTTTCCTCAAATCCATCATGCATTATTTTAAAAAATTATATGCCTATACAAGTGGCTGAGTTCACCTACATATTTGAGCTAACATAATCAAACAAAGAAAACAGGCCTGAAAAAAAAAGTCATTATGCAGTGTTTTTCTAGTAGGGCTTCATTCCTTCACTGCCTCTATATTCCCTAGTTAGACCCAGGACTGTGGGCTTAAGTCCTGAAAGCAAAATACATTTTTGACAGAAAATGAAGCCCATGACTATCCTACCTTCAACTGGGCTTTACATACCTGAGCTCAAATCTTATAAGACCTCAGACAAGTTATTTAACCTCAGAGTCTTTTTCCCCATCTGGAAAATGGGAATATTGGTACCCACATCACAGGAGAATCCTAGGATCATTTAATACACTTTAAGAAAACTATCCAGCCTAGTGACAGACTCACAAGGCCGGCCCAATAAATTGCAGTAATCTTTCATATTCTTCATAGAGTTCTATTCTCACCACTATCTTACAACTAGCAAACAAAACTTTTAAAAGAAGGGGGGGCGGTAATGGGTATTATATGCTTCAAAAGGCTCAGGAATGACAGGAAAAAAAAAACCCTTGGGCTCAGAAGGGAAGCTACCAGTTACTTATGGGCACCTCATGTACTTTTTCTTCCACAGAACCTGAGCAAGATTGGTTTTTCTTCTCATTTAGTCACCTACAACTAGAAAGGAGTCATTTGCACTTCTAGGGAGTGAAATTTGCCAGTTGTTTTTTTACTTTAATAAGAGTTCATTAGGAAGTCATACCTCGATAGCTGGGAATCACAGACTCTAACAAGTTTAGAACTAAAGCCTAAGAGTGAATTTAGCTCGATATCCTCATTTTAGAGATGCAAGAAATACCCCAAAGGAGTATTCCTCAAAGTTACCCAGCTGCTAACAAGCCTACACCAGCTCTCCTTTCTCCCACATCTTGTCTCAGGAATATACTTTACTATCCTTTCTATCATTAGTAAACTGACCCTCCTAGAGTAATATTTAATGTACTGCTGCTGAAGTCACCTCTGTAAAGGATTTCAGAGTGAACGGTAACTGAGTCTCCTAAGGAGGACTCAATATCAAAAAAGGGCCTAAATGAATCTTTTTTCTGACTGATAAGATGGAAAATGTGCCCATCATTCAATATTTTTCAAGACAAATCTTCCAGCTCTTAGATCTCATACCTAGAAGCACCTTCCACACCAATGCACGGTACATGGACGGCAGAGGGAACCTCTGACTAAAAGTGCAAAGTTTCTCAATATCTAGAGGAAGAAAAAAACAGTTAGAGGCTTTTCATGCTGATCACAAAATGTAAAAGTGCATTTTGTTTTTTAAAACTGAAAGTATAGTAGGACATTTCCTCAGGGAAAGTCTACCATATGGCAAGCCAAATGTAGGAAAGGCAACACTGGTCTGACTTCTAGTCCCGGTCCTTTGCCAACAAGTTATTTAAAAACAATTAATGCAAGTTATTTAAAAACAATTAATGGGAGCAGATATAGCTCCAGCGGTTGAGCTCCCACCTCCCACGCAGGAGGTCCGGGGTTCAGTTCCCAGCACCTACTAAAAAAAAACCCAAAAACAAACAATAAGCAAAACAAACAAAAAAACCAACTCAGGGATGCCGATGTGGCTCAGTGGTTGAGCACCAGCTTCCCACATATGAGGTTCAGGTTCAATCCCTGGGCCGCGGTTCCTCAAAAAAAAAAACAAATTAGCATTTTATAGCATAGGAGATGTTTGCTCATATTACTGCATTTCCTATAACATTACCAATAGCTACTGTTTACAGACTTTATTTAATTTAAGCCACATTGCAAGCCACTTGGGTAGGTATTGTTTTAAGGATGAGGAAACTGAAGTTCAAGGCAGCTAACTCGACTGAGTTAACAGAGCTAGTGAGTGACACAGTCAGGCCTCAAATACCCCATTTACAATAAACCCTGCACACTCAGTTGCTCTGAACCCCAATTCTCCTGTCAAATGGTACTAATAATACCAGACAAACCTAGAGCATAGACCATATAGTGAGGATCAAAGATCAGGTGGGAAATCTTTTGCAAACTTTAAAAGCACTCTATATGTATTAAGTATTATTTTAAACTATGGTTCAGCTTATTTTATTTTGGCCAACAACAGAAAAGATCTTATAATTGCTGGCTTAAAAGACATGAAAATGTCAATGCATAACGCAGTCTTAGTATTTCCATAAAAGAAAAGCATGGCCAGAGTTGTCGCAAATTTACCCAGAAGCTATGATGACAGATATGAAAATTGAGAAAAGAAAATACATGGGTCTAATAAAAGAAAAAATATTGGTGACATAAGAGGCCTTTCAAAAACTTCCGACTGTCTCAGGAAAATATAGATTTGAAAAACCTGTAACTTATTTCAAAATATATCATTTTAAAACCTCTAAAACATACAGCAAGTGACAAATACCTCTGCATATCTTTTTTTAAAAATTAAAGCAAGTATAGGTTTACAGAAAAAATCAGGCAGGTAGTATGGAGTTCCCCTCACACATGCAGTTTTCCCTATTATTAACATTTTGCATCAGTGTGGTACCTTCATTACAATTGATGAAACAATATTATTATAATTATACTACTATTAACTATAATCCATAGTTTACATTAGGGTTGACTTTTTGCGTAGTACAGCTCTATGGGTTTTTAAATTTTTATTCTGGTAACATACATAACCTAAAATTTCCCATTTTATCCAGTTTCAATTATACAGTCCCATGGTGTACTGCATTATACAATTTAATGTGCTACCATCACCACTCTCCATTACCAAAGCTTTTCTGTCACCCCAAACAGAAACTCCATACCAATTAAGCATTAACTCCCTATTCCCTAGCCCTTCTAAGCCCCTGGTAACCTGTATTCTGGTTTCTGACTTTATGAATTTGCATATTCTAATTATTTCATGTAAATGGAATCATGTATTTGCCCTTTTGCGCCTGAATTATTTTACCCAACATAATGTTTTCAAGGTTTATCCATGTTGTCACATGAATCAGAACTTCATTCCTTTTTACGGCTGAATAATATTCCACTGTATATGTATACCACAATTATTTATCCATTTATCTGTTGATGGACACTTGGCAATTGTGAATTATGCTGTTCTGAATATCAGTATGCAACCTCTGCATGTCTTATAAGGTAACATTTATTTCAGAACATCTTGACAGAGAACAAAAAAGCTCAATTTCACTTCTAAAACTCACCCAATCGATCATCTTTTAAAAGAATTTCTAATGATTTCTTTTCTTCAACTCCACGAAACCCTACTTTCTCATAATATACTGAACGAAAATTTCTCTGAGAGTCCTCAGTCATGTTTCATTTCTTGGAGGAGAGTAGAGAGGGGAAAAAAGTGAACCTAGAAACAAAGAATGAAGAATTAGATTTTTCAATGACTTTGTCCACATTTTCAATAAATTTGATTTGCTATGATAAATTTCCTGCCTTTGCCTAGGACTCGATATTAAATCACTCCTTTAATGCAACTTACTGCCAACCTAACAATGCACCCTGGCCAAAAACCAAGACGTAAATCTAAAGTCCTCTGAACTGCTAAAAGAAATGGCACAAGATTCTTGCAATAAGCTCCAACTTTACTTATGAAAGCACCTAATACAATGGAATTATACTACTATTAACTATAATCCATAGTTTACATTAGGGTTGTAACTAATACAACGGAATATTCTGTAGTCATTATAAACTTTCAAAGAAAAAAACTAGTAAAATTGGAAGTAAGACAAAATATGTCATGCAAAAGAGATTATATACAATTTGATTCCGTTTTGGTTTCTACAAATCTCATGCATTAAAAAACATGGAAGACTGTATTCTAAACTGTTAGCAACGGCTATTTCTAGGTAGGAGAATTTCAGATGATTTTTTCTTTCTTTCCCTTAGCATGTTTTTTTTTAAAAAATGGGCGTTTCATAAAATGAGAAGTTATAAAAAACTAAAAAGCAAGTAGTTCCTCCACAATTTTTTTTTTTACTTTAAACACAATTCTGGGAAGTGGATGTGGCTCAAGCAATTGGGCTCCTGCATACCACACGGGAGGTCTGTGGTTCGGTTCCCGGTGCATCCTAAAGAAGACAGCAAGCTGGTGCAACGGGCAGGTGCGGCAGCTGACACAAGATGTTCCAACAAGAGAAACAAGAAGAAAAACATAATGAGAGACACAACAAAAGCAGAGGATCCCAGTGCCTCCTAAAGAGAAGACAAGCAGGCCGGCGAGCTGGCATGAATGGCAGATGCAACAAGATGACACAACAAGAGACACAAGAGGAAAAACATAACGAGAGATACAACAAAGCAGGGAACGGAGGTGGCTTAAGCAATTAGGTGCCACCCTCCCACATCGGAGGTACCGGGTTGGGTTCCTGGTGCCTCCTAAAGAAACAAAAGATGATGAACAGACACAGCAAGGGCAAACAACAAGGGGGTGGGGAGAAATAAATAAATAAATCTTTTTTAAAAAAATAAACAGAATTCTATTAAATATAATTACCTATTTTCAAAACCCACAACAAATTGACAGCATAAGATTAAAACCTGGGAGAAGAGCCCTTTGTGACAAGCGAGGTCACAGATTTGGAGACAGAAAAACTATTTAAAATCTGACATGAGAACTCAAAAAGCTCAGGGGTCTCAGATTCTTTCACAATAACCTTCATAACAGTGACAGTAAGTCAGTCATCAAAAAAAGGTCAAATTAGGTTGGTGTTTTAGGAAAAGAAAGGGTGTAATACATTTTCCAAAAAGCATTGCACTGCCCTTCCCAAATGTCAAGTGTCAGTGTAAAAAAGTAAATCCTCAGGTATAAAAAATCCTGAGACGTCCCCACGGACCAAGGGAGGGTTGGGTTCCTGACAGCCAGTCTTCCTTAATGAAAAGATATCTTACGAACCGATTCTGTCACAAGATCTGGATTCCTTTAGAAATAAATATTCTAAAGGCTTTGAGCTTTTACTTCTAGATGCTTAAAAAAAAAAAAAAAAATCCAAACCATGAAAACGTACAATGAGTTTGGAGGTTTATTGAAGGGACGCATCCCAGCAAGTTGCACGGCGATACAGCCCCATTCTCGGTTTGCGCTATGACAAACGCGTCCTCTCTGAGGAAATGCTGTAATGGCGATATTCTTCCCTTGAGCATCCAACAGATGGGGAAAACAGAAACGCCTTGGTCCGCGCCCCCAGGTCCCCACTCCCTGTGATCCTTCACCTCTAGCAATGGAACCAGCAGCCGGTGGAGGCTAAGTGGTCTGGAGAGCAGCGGAAACGAGGCCAGCAGGCGGGGACCGAGGGAGCCGCACAGAGGGGAGAGGGCGTGGGGGCGGGTCCTCCGGGAGCTGCGAGGTCTGACGGGGGACCCGGGAGGGAGGCGGCGGAGAGGAGGGCGCGGCGGGGCAACCAGACTCCAGGACTCGGCGCAACCGCGACCAGGAAACCTGACCCGTCGCCGCCGCCACCGAATATGACGTCACTGCAGGTCGACGCGCGGGCGTCAAGACACGTGTGCGGAGAGAGCATGCGCAGCGAGTGCCCGGCGCTCACCCCGGGCCCTGGGTCCACGCCCTAGAAAGGGCTTTTGTGAGCCTGCGTCTGCGGCCACTGGGAGAGTTTCCCCCAGCTCCCCCGTCCCACTCCGAGTCCCCAGGGTCTCGCGACTACCTACCCCCGCCATCTGGGCGATGCGCTGCTCTCCCCGGCCCTCGCGATTCCTGCACTGGTCCCCGGACCATTTGTCTGAGCAGCACTGCCCTAGTGGGTTTTTATGCTTGATCTTAACCAAAAAGCCGAGGAGCGATCCTAGTGGGTTTTTTAACCACCGCGACGTACGAGGAACTTCCTAAAGAGAGTAAATTCCGTGACGGGCGTCGCTTCTTTACCAAACGCGCCTGAAGTGTCCCCACAGTTGCCGAACTGTAGGGGCAGGAGCTCAGGGGTCCACAGTAAAGAAGAAAGTCCAGTTACGGTGTCCTAAGTTTGTGGTGTAATGGCTAGGCAGAACTTGAAAATAAAGCAGCATGTGGTGGTTGAACTCAGACATTTATGCCCTCCCAAGCCATCATCTTTAGTACCTCGGTACTGGGGTATTAGACATTACTTAGGCAGTGTGTCTTCACGTTAGTAAGCAAGATTTCTTCAAGTTGCAGCTTTCATTAGTTCCATTTACTCCATCCAAACCTCGGGCCAGTCACTTAAGTCCCCTTTTCTTATCTTTAAAATAGGACTCAGGATGGTGACTACCCCCTAGAGATGTTGGAAAGATTAAATGAGATATTATGTAAAAGTGATTGGCGCAATACCTGGAACGTTGCAAAAGCAATATTGTGGTTCGGTGGCTGTTAGCTAAATGGTGACCGCAACATGCCAGCCTTTAACTGCCCTTCTCTGTATTTATTGATGAGCTGATAAACAGAATATTTGGAAGCATCTGTAGCAGCTGGGCCTCTTTAGGGCCATTCTCAACACTGTTCTTCCGTTGCTCAAAATCCTGCTGTGGCTGCCCATTTCACTCAGCATAAATACGGAAGTCCTCAACATGGCCTCCAAGGCTTTTTGTGATCTATCTGCACTTACCTTGATCTCACCTACTACTAGGGACACTCCTGCATTAGGACCTTTTCATGTATTTTTCCCTCTGTCTAGAAAAGATTTCCCCAGTTATCCACATGACCTATTCCCTCACCTCAGTTTTGGTCAAATATCTCATCCTGAGGGTTAATCCTAACCCTCAAATTACAACCTCTTATCTGACTCCTAAACCCTCTTACCCAGCTCTACTTTTTCTTTCTTCCACACCACTTATATCACCATCTAACAAACTACATATTTGCTTATTTAATTTTTTATTGGGTCTGTCCTCCCACCAGGATGAAAGTTTCACAAGGCCAGGGAGCTTTGTTTTGTTAACCCATGCATCCCAAGTTCCTTCTTAAAGTTGTAATTTGGGCTGTGGGCTCTTAGAGGGCATTATTAGTTGTTGGACACCAAGCATAACACAGAACATAGAGCGAAGTAGGCAGACCAAACAATTGTTGTGGAATTTAATTGAAATAATTTTAATCACTTCATTAGAAGGTGTACCTTGCTGTCCAGTTGTGGCCAGCATCACTTCTTTGTACTGGTACTGCCCTCTGGTGGTAATTGAGTTAACTGTTTTTACTCAATTATGGAAATCATTGTATGACTATCGTAGAATCAAATCTCAAGGTTGAAAGGTACTTTAAAGGTCAGCTGGTCCCATTAAATGTGGCACAGAGAGCTAGGTTTCAGTATGAAAACAGCAAAATATGATTAGAAATGGTATTGTATCTTTCAACTTTTAAATTCATTTATAGTAGAATAATAGTTGATTCTGCTTTTTTCTAGAGGTAAGGAAATGGGGATACAGTGAGGTTATAGCTTTAAGGGAACTTTCTTAGTGTTGAGGAGTAACAATTAATGTGGTGATAATCCCATTACAACGTGCTTGGTGAATATATATATTCACATCATTCGTGGACCAAATCCCATCTCCAAAGCATCTGAAGAGAGGCGCTTTTGGATTGTCCTGGAGGCTCACTTCCTCCTTTGTTTAGTGGCTTAGCAGAGAACTAGCTCAGCAGGTCTGAGTTAGCTCAATGCAGTAGGCAGATACCAGCTCCTGGACTCTGGAGGCTGCCCCTTTTTGACCAGGGAGCTTTCCTTAGTGTCTAGAGGTTCTCTACTTCAACCTCCACTTACCTCTAGACTATAAATATGTAAAACAATTAGGGCACAGGTCACTCACTGTTGGAATCCTGCTCTATGCTGTGGGATAATTTGATACAGGGGAGTGCATGTACTCTACTACTTTCTGCTTGTAGCCATTTTTCTCTAACCCTATTTTATATCTGCATCATGTGGCACTAGTGATGTGTGTCCATAACCCTTTTTTAGGACACATAACTGCACAGCAATGGCCTTTTAGTGGGAGGAGACATTCATTTACCTGTCAAAACTGGTGGCATATGTATTATGTAGATGTGATTATAAACTTCTAATACTGTCTTGGAATATGGAAACCTCTGGTTAGATTCAAATGTTGTCCAGTGCATTTGGAGACATTTAACAAATAATGAATCCATTAACCACCAATAATTGTTTGGCCTTGTCCCTGCATTAATCTTTGATATTAATCTTTAACATTTTATTTCCACTTTGAACATGACAAATAAAGTTGGCATCACATTACAATGGATACAAACTCCATTTTCAGTGAGACTAGGAAAAATAGTAAAATAGGTGGAGAAGTTCCAAAAAGCAGTGGAGAACAATCAGGGGCACATGTGGGAGAAAGCAGAGAGAGGCTCCAAAGCTGCACATCTCAGAAAGAATCAGGAAAACACACCTCTCAAAAGTGAGGGGCTTACCCTGAGTCACAAAACCTAAATCCATTGTTTTCACTAGTAGGAACAGAAGGAACAGACTGGTGACAGAACATCTCACAACCCAGTTTAATTCCATGATGCAAAAGAGAGACAGCTGAGAAACGGATGTGGCTCAAGCGATTGGGCTCCCATCTACCATATGGGAGGTCCAGGGTTCAATTCCCAGGGAAATTGGTGAAATTGGTGAAAGGCAAGCTGGACCACACAGTGAGCTGGCTTGAGTGGAGAGCTGGCCCACACCGAGTGCTGGCCCATGCAGGAGTGCTGGCCCGTGCAGAAGAGCTAGCCTGCGCAGAGAACTGGCACAGCAAGATGATGCAACAGAAAGAGCCACAGAGGAGAGACAATAAGAGATGCAGCAGACCAGGGAGCTGAGGTGGCGCAAGAGGTTGAGTACCTCTCTCCCACTCTGGAAGGTCCAGGATCAGTTTCCAGTGCCACCTAAAGAGAAGACAAGCAGACACAAGAACACACAGAGAGCAGACAGCAAGCGCAAAACAACAAGGGGGGAGGGGTAGAAATAAATAAAAATAAATCTTTAAAAAAAAAAGAGGAACAGCTAAACAAGGGTTTGTGCAGACAATCCATAGTGGAAATATTTACACCCTGGAAATTGGCAAACACTATAAATCAGGGCTTTTTAAATTTTTTAAAATTTTTCAGGACAGCCAGCTGCTAAACATTTACCAGCATACCACTGTTCCCCCAAAATATTGCTTGAAATAGTGAAAGATTGGAAACAACCCAATTTTCCATCAAATAGAGGACTAATGAAATATGGTATGTTCATGCAATAGAATATCATGAAACTTTAAAAAAACGTAATGAAGAAATGAAGAGGCTATTTCTAGTAATATAGTAGCCTATCTAATATATTTGGACCACCCCTTCTGCTAAAGACAACCAAAAATATAGGATAAAATTTATATTTCATTATCTTAATAGCATTGAAGTGATAAAAAGCTGGTAAGAAATTACCATGCCAATGTCTTCACGAAAGTGGGAGCCTGTAGAGGAAAGGAAAATACTAAATCCATTTTTGCGCTGAGTATTTTTTTCTCTTGAGCTAGTGAACTTGAACTATGTTTTTCACAATTTCTAGGTCAAGGGACTGAAGGCTTACCCCAGGGCCCACCCAGTAGAGGGAGGCTGATATGAGACTCTCTCCCCATAAAACTGGGACCCCGGAGGGCAATGCCCTCCGTGTAAAGGTGAAGAAATAAACTAACCCAGGTTTTTACTACAGGGACTGCAGTTGCCTTGGTGTTGAGCAGAGCAGAAGGGGAAAATGCTTCCCTAAGAACTTATAATCATATCCTAGCCCTTGTACAGTTTTTCAGGCCGAATTTTTTCTTTAATCAATTGTGCTTTGGGAGAACATTTTTGCTAACCCAGGGTCACAAGGATTGTCTCCTATGTTTTCTATTAGAACTTTTTTAGTTTTAACATTTATCTTTAGGTCCATAATCCATTTTGAATTAATATTTATATATGAAGAGAGGTATGGGTTCAATTTTTTTTTGCATATGGATATCCAGTTGTTACAGCAACATTTTTTGAAAAGATGATTCTTTGCACTTTTGTCCCATATATGTGTGTGAGTCTATTTCTGGACTTTTTATTCTGTTCCATAGGTCTATTTATCCATCTTTACACCAACACCACACTCTCTTGATTATGGTAGCTTTATACGAAGTCTTGAAATCAAGAACTGTTGGTCCTCCAATGTTTTTCTTTTTCAAAGTTGTTTTGGCTCTTCTAGATACCATGCATTTACATATGAAAAAAAAAAAAAAAGCCTATTGGACTTTTGGATAATGGGATTGCATTGACTCTGTAGAAAAATTGGGGGGCATTGCCATCTGACTAATATCCAATCTTCAAATCTTCCAACCAATCTATTTGTCTTTAGTTTCTCTTAGCAGTGTTTTATAATCTTCGTTGTGCAGGTCTTGCACATCGTTTGTCAGATTTATCTCTAAGATTTCATATATTGATGCTGTTGTATATGGCATTGTTTTTAAATTTTTATTTTCAATTTTTCCCATTTCATCTAAATTCTTGAATTTGTTGGCATAAAGTTGTTTGTTTGTTTGTTTTGTTTTTTAATAATATACCCTTCTTATTATCCTTTGAATGACTGCAGATTGGTAGTTATATAGTGATGTCCCTTTTCCCATT